>JAGDQO010000804.1:257500-260000 GCA_018342035.1 Solanum appendiculatum
ATAGAGCATGAAACCATAAGGTCCCAAGAAGTGAGAGGAGCCACGACTCTGACTGCGTGCCTGATGAAGAATGAGCGGGCGACTCATAGGTAGTGGCTTGGTTAAGGGAACCCACCAGAGCCGTAGTGAAAGTGAGTCTTCATAGGGCAATTGTCACTCCTTATGGTCCCGAACCTGGGTGATCTATCCATGACTAGGATGAATCTTTGGTGAAACTAAGTGGAGGTCTGAACCGACTAATGTTGAAGAATCAGCGGATGAGTTGTGGTTAGGGGTGAAATACCACTCGAACCCAGAGCTAGCTGGTTCTCCCCGAAATACATTGAGGTGCCACAGTTGACTTGACATCTAAGGGTAAAGCACTATTTTGAAGTGGGCCACAAGAGCGGTACCAAATCGAGGAAAACTTTGAATACTAGATATGACCTCAAAATAACAGGGGTCAAGGTTGGTTAGTGAGACGATGGGGGATAATCTTCATCGTCGAGAGGGAAACAGCTCGGATCACCAGCTAAGGCCCCTAAATGACCGCTCAGTGATAAAGGAGGTAGGGGTGCAGAGACAGCCAGGAGGTTTACCTAGAACAGCCACCCTTCAAAGAGTGCGTAATAGCTCACTGATCGAGTGCTCTTGCGCCGAAGATGAACAGGGCTAAGCGATCTGCCAAAGTTGTGGGATGCAAAAATACATCGGTAGGGGAGCGTTCCGCCATAGAAAGAAGCCTCCGTATGAGCGGTGGTAGACGAAGCGGAAGTGAAAATGTCGGCTTGAGTAATGCAAACATTGGTGAGAATCCAATGCCCAGAAAACCTAAGGGTTCCTCCACAAGGTTCATCCACGGAGGGTGAGTCAGGGCCTAAGATCAAATCGAAAGGCATAGTCAATAGACAACAGGTAAATATTCCTGTACTACCCCTTGTTAGTCCCGAGGGATGGAGGAAGCTAGGTAAGCTGAAAGATAGTTATCGATTCAAGACGTAAGGTGTCCCTACTTTTTCAGGGTAAGAACGGGTAGAGAAAATTCCTCGAGCAAATGTTCGAATACCAGATGCTACGGCACTGAAGTAACCCATGCTATACTTCCAGGAAAAGCTCGAACGACGTTAAGAAAGAGGGTACCTGTACCTGAAACAGACACAGGTGGGTAGGTAGAGAATACCTAGGGGCGTGAGACAACTTTTTCTAAGGAACTCAGAAAAATAGCCCTATAACTTCAGGAGAAGCGGTGCCTCCTCACAAAGGGGGTTGATGTTACCATGACCGAGCGACTATTTACCAAAAACACAGGCCTACGCAAAGTCGTAAGACCATGTATGGGGGCTGACGCTTGCCTTATGCCAAAAGGTCAAGGAAGTTGGTGACCGGATGACAGGGGAGCCGGCGACGGAAGCCCCGGTGAACGACGGCCGTAACTATAAATGTCTTAAGGTAGAGAAATTCCTTGTTTGGTAAATTCTGACCCGTACGAAAGGCGTAACGATTTGAGCACTGTCTCGGAGAGAGGCTCGGTTAAATAGACATGTATGTGAAGATGCGGACTACCTACACCTTGACAGAAAGACCCTATGAAGCTTCACTATTCCCTGGGATTGGTTTTGGGCCTTTCCTATGCAGCTTAGGTGAAAGGTGAAGAAGACCTCCTTCCGGGGGGGCCCGACCCATCATTGAGATACCACTCTGGAAGGGCTAGAATTTTGACCTTGTGTCAGGACCTACGGGCAAAGGGACAGTCTCAGGTAGACAGTTTCTATGGGGCATAGGCCTCACAAAAGGTAACGGAGGCGTGCAAAGGTTTCCTCGAGCCGGACGGAGATTGGGCCTTGAGTGCAAAGGTAGAAGGGAGCTTGACTGCAAGACCCACCCATCGAGCAGAGACGAAAGTTAGCCTTAGTGATCAGACGGTGCTGAGTGGAAGGGCCTTCGCTCAACGGATAAAAGTTACTCTAGGGATAATAGGCTGATCTTCCCCAAGAGCTAACATCGATGGGAAGGTTTGGCACCTCGATGTCAGCTCTTCGCCACCTGGGGCTATATTATGTTCCAAGGGTTGGTTGTTCACCCATTAAAGTAGTACATGAGCTGGGTTCAGAACATCGTGAGACAGTTCGGTCCATATCTGGTGTGGGCGTTAGAGCATTGAGAGGACCTTTCCCTACTACGAGAGGACTGGGAAGGATGCACCTCTGGCGTACCAGTTATCGTGCCCATGGTAAACGTCGGGTAGCCATGTGCGGAGCGGATAACTGCTGAAAGAATCTAAGTAGTAAGACCACCCCAAGATTAGTGTCTCCTATTCCGACTTCCCAGAGCTTCCGGTAGCACAGCCGAGACAACGATGGATTCTCTGCCCCTGCAAGGATGGAGCAACAGAAGTTTTTTTGAGAATTCAAGAGAAGGTCACGGTGAGACGAGCCATATATCATTACGATACGTGTCAAGTGGAAATGCAGTGATGTATGCAGTTGAGGCATCCTAACAGACCAGTAGACTTGAACCTTGT
>JAGDQO010000804.1:865000-1040000 GCA_018342035.1 Solanum appendiculatum
ATTCCTTCATTTTTAGTTGATTTCTGCACTGTTCAGGGTTAGTATCATGCTTTAGTACGGGTTGTTGACCTTGGGGTGTTGATGTTTTGTTGTGGGTTATCTGTTAGGTGGTTATTTGCTGTTGTATGCGTGGGTCTGGGTTATTTTCTATCGTTATGCTGGTTGCTTGTGTTTTTCGGCCTTAGAATATGTTAGGATAGTATTGCCTTAATCCCATGCACCTGTTGACTTTGGTATGTATCCGACGTTGATTCGGATGGACTAGGTCTTTGTAGACTGGAATAGCAGACTTGGGTCTGATAGTTGAGCCTGGTTGTAGTTTCATGTTGTTTGTAATCCTTCTGTCTTCTTGCCCCTTTGTGTGATGCCGATGCGCTATCGGAGGCATAGCTTCTTCCTGGCAAGGATGCTCGACACCAGCTCTATGTTGAGGAGTGTTGGGAGTGGACGTCGATCCACAGTGGCTTGGAGTTGATTCGCGCATTGTGATGTGATTGGGAGTGGACGGTGATCCACGATATCTTAGAGTTTGAGATCCTCTACGAAGTTGATATGACCCGCACACTATGTCTGGCTGGGACAGGCCCCTGGGAGTGATAGCGAACTCACTTGGCTTGCATGGTCTGGGCCTTGGGCAAGGCCCCCGGAGTGATTGGCTGGCAGGCAGTTGGATATAAGTTATTTGAGGTCCTCTTTAGAGTAGACACATCCCACACACTCGTCTGGCTGGGATATGGCCCCCGGGGTGATAGCCTATTGGGCAGTTGGAGATCAGGTCAATTAGAGGGGTCGTCGTACCCCCTGCAGCATTTGTCTGGCCTTGGATTGGGCCCCCGGAGTGTTAGCAGGCTAGGTGGGTTGATTTAGGAAGTCGGACTTAAGGTGGGTTTGGTTCGGAGTTATGTTTCCTTTGATTTCGTAGTTCTTACTTTTCAGTGTACCTATCGGGCTTATGGGGGTACGTTCGGGTCTTTATTTGACTGTGCTTGTGTGTACCCTCTGGGTCTTATGGGGGGCCTGGTTGGGTTTAGTTATGCTATTCTTAGTTTTACTTACCGTTTATCTTATTCCTGTTCTGTTGACTTCTGTTGTGTTTGATTCTATCTTGTTTGCCTATTTTTATCTTTCTTGCTCAGTCGGCCTATGATGCCTATTGGGTACCTGTTGTTTGGTACTCATGCTACACTTTGCATCTATTTTCATGATGCAGGTCCGAGCACCAATTATCAGCGTTGAGTTCGAGCCTACAGTTGTCTGTTCAGGAGACGAGGGTGAGCACATGGCATTCTGGGATTACCTGTCTCCTTCTGTATTTATATTTTGGCTTGTCTTTTGTTTTTGAGACAGTCTTGTTTCTGTGGTCCACTTTTGGGACTTGTACTCTTGTTAGTAGTTCTGTACAGTGACTTCTAGGTTTTGGGAGGTATATTTGTATATAAAGTTTTGAGTTCGTTTCCGCCTTCTCTTGTGTGTTCTTATTTCATTGCTTCACTTAGTTGAGGTTAGTTCCCACCCTCAGTCCCTTTACTGTTAAGTTTTGGGTTAGGGTCTTGGCTAGCCTACTGGTGGGCTGGTAGACGCTATCATGACTCGAGAAATCGGGTCGTGACAATCAAGCCTCTAATCCTCCATTCCTTTTGAGCTTCTAACAACAAGGTATGATAGTATTCACATATGGAGTCCTTTTCTCTAGGGTTCCTAAATCCTTCAATTTTTACAAGTTAGAATCTCCAATTGAAATTTAGGTTTTCTTCAATCTCATGGGTTCTTCTCAATTATGATCCAATTGATTGTTTTATACCTTTTTATGCATGAATTGGAGTAATTACATGTTTCTAAGTTGAATTCACATGAACCCATACATGATCCATGATTTCTAGATTATGAACATATGATGATGCATTGAACTATGAAAGATGAATTTATGAAGATATGCATGTTTTATCATGAAGTTGATATAATTGAATTGAGATTGCTTTGAGAGTGAAGCATCCATGTTGTTGTTGTTGTTGTTGTGGAAGGATTTCTCACATACTACTCAAGCCATGATTGTGAAAGGGTTTCTCACATAAAGGATTCATAATGTTGAAAGGTTTTCTCACCTAACTTGAATCAATGACTAAGGAGCTATTCTAATGAACTCTAGCTTGGATTGGTTACTAAGTTGTGCCTTTCCATAGATAATAAGATGAATATGATGTTTCTAGCTTGGATTACTATCTTAATTGTACTTTTTCATGGATGATAATATGAAAATGATTAATGACTATTCCGTGGGATGTATGCTTAGTACAGAGTGGAAAAGCGCCGATTACCCTTGTCCCATAAACTATGTGCCACCATAGGATGATTGTCTTAGATAGACATTAGTTAGTGGATCCACTTTAGCTCAAGATTTATGGTCCTCACCTTGGCAAGTAGGACAATCTCTTTTCGGTGTGGGATAGACACCAGATTCCATGTTATTTCTCATTTGGTATATGTCGGTTAAGAATAACTTCCCACAATAATGAACTAAGGTTACTTTCTAAAAGTATCTCGAATGTGTTTTAAAGATGTTTAGCTTGCATTGACCATGGTTATGCCTTACGTTTTCTAACATGTTGATTTATGATTTAGCTTGGTCATTGCATGTCATTTAAAGTCCCCTTTTAGCATGATTTTATAACTCTTATGCATTGCTATCATAATTGGTACATTCCATGTACTAACACATACTTTTGCCTACATTATCTCATGAATGTAGGGTTCGACGTTCCGACATCGCATTATCGTGGCTAGGTGATTCTTTTGAATTTGAAGATTGATGAGTCCCCATGTTCCGAGGACCGAGACTCTTTTATTGTTTTATGTCATTTCTATTTCAGACTTTGTATGGGTTACGTATCAGATTCATTCTATTGATGTAGTATGATAACGCTCAACTACACCTCTTACGATTCGAAGTGTAGGCGGTCGCTAACAAGTATAAACCCAATGATGAGTTGGGGTCGATCCTACTAGTAACAATGTGTAGGCTATTGAAGAAATAAAGAATTACAAGCTACTAATTTGAACCCGAAATAAAAGATACAATTATAATATGAAGATATCAAGTAACAATTTAGGATAGGGGATAGAGGAAAACAACGGCTAAAGCCTTTTCAAGAGAGGATACCAATGGGATTTGGGAATGAGAAGTCAATCAACACCTATACGATCCATTGCACATTAGCTTCATACAATCTCAATTAATCATGGGTAAAATCATATATGTCTTGAAATCTAAATTATCCACCTATTCCTCTCAAATATAGGAAAATAATTCTGAACCAGCTCTCACGAACCTAGTCAAGTGACAACACAATTAATCCAATTATAGGCATTGCACAAAATCATTATTTCTAGCTATTATCCGATAAATGAGTTGCTACACCTCAAATAATGCACCAATCAACCTTTCCCAACCTCAATTGACTCTCACAAGCTCAATCAAAGTAAATGGGAAAGTTCTAGGAGTGATCAATTCCAATAGAAAACAATTAAAGCATGAAATTGATTGGATAATCAAAGACCCATTTCATATATGAAAAAGTATTCAACTAATTACAAAAGCATAAGGTAAAGATTAACGACCCAAATATTGTTTATCACTAACACAATATCCAAATCACCAAATAAAAACTACACCTAGGATTTAAGCATTACAAAGAAAAGAGTTGAAGAAAGGGTGAAAAATAGTTACAAATCAAGCATTCAATCTTCACTCTAATGGTGGTTGTTGTGGAAACTTGCTCTAAAAGCTATGCCCAAAATATCTTCCTTTTTCCTTGGCTGGTTCTTGGTTTCTTAGTTGGTTGCCCTAAATGGATGTGCCTCAGTGTATATTGTGAATTGGGTTAAAAAAGATGCATTTCCAAAACTGCCTAGACGCCTGGCACATATCCTTCTCTGCGTTCACGGAGGTGTCACCGCATTCGCGGGTCCCAGCATACTTGTACTCCGCGTTCACAAAGGATTTACCATGTTCACGATTCATTGATGACTGACATTCCACGTTCGCAGGTCAGTTGATCGCGTTCACGGAGAGCAATTTGCTGCCAGTTCCAAATTCTCTGTTTTAGCTCCATTTTGCCTCAATTTCCATTCTTTTCCATCAAAACTCCTTGCCAACCAATATATACCTGCAACAACCATATTCAAGGGATAATTAGCCTCTTTCTCTACTTGAGTGCCACAAAATCATAAGAAAAGAGCTCCAAATGAGTGAAAATCACCCACTCATCAACACCCCCAACTTAATGACTTTGCTTGTCCTCAAGCAAAACAAAATCAAAACCATAAGAGGCAATCAAGGTAAGCACAACATACTTTCATTCCAACTAAGGATCATGATCATGACTTTGGTTGGTACAAACAAATAGTCCTCGTGCAAACTTTTCACAAAAGAAACCCCTCAATCTCATGTTACATTTTTCAAGAACCAAGAATCATTAAGTGACAACAACTCAAACTCAAGAAGTGACTCAACTCTTTAGCTCTTTTACATGCTCACTTGATTCAATTAGGAATTTTCAAAATCACCACTTAATCAACTTACATGCCCTCACAAGAAAAGAAATCTCCCAAAACACCCACAAAGTATTTACAAACGTGGGACAAAAGCACAAACACTCATACTCATAATAGAACATCTTATGAACACAAATGCCACACCATAGGCTTGCCCATATTTTCTATCAACATTGACTCAACTTCATTTGGTTGGAAATCACCAAGGAATTTGTTAAGCTTGTAATGTAGGCTTAGGGAAGGTTAGGAAATCATTTGGGTACTAGAGACTACACCCTCCTTGAACTCTACTCAACAACTCCTCATTTTCCAACTTTTCCACATTTTCTTCACTTTCCAAACCAATGCACCTTTAACATTTTTGCTTTTCTCATTTTCATTCTAGATGCCCCACATGCAACCCATTTCAACTTTTGGAGGATCCAAGACTCATTTATTCACTTTCTTTCTTTTTCTTTCTTTATAACTTTTTTCCCCATTCATCATTCTCTTTTTTTTTTTTATATCAAGCTCTTATGTGATAGGCATCCCTTCTATGAGTTTTTCATAACACCCCCAACTTAGGCTTTTAGCCTCAACTTTCACAACTTCAAGTTCAAGGAGGGAAAGGGTTCAAGAGAGAAATATTTTCAAAATGGATAAGGTTTGTAATAAGGTTGCCAATAAAAAGGAATTAGGCTCAAAGGGGACAACTAATGATATATTTAGTGCAAAGGTGGGATTTTTAGGCCAAGTGGACTTCAAGAACAATCAAAGAAAACCTAAGATCATTTTTCCAACCCAACTCAATAAAGATCAATATTTCAAGACCAACCGGGCAAGTTCTAGGTGGCACAAGCGAACATGAGGCATTATTCAACAACTCACCACACATGGAATGCAAATCACTCAAAGATGGTTCAAAATCTTATTTCCTTTTCAACATACAACTGGCATCGAACATTCTAACCGCTAACGAATCAAAAGTCACAAGAGTTGTTACAGAATCATTCAAAACATGCTCAATTTTTAAAACGGAGGGGTATGTTCAAAACATTTTTTTTCCATGCAAGACTATGCTTTTAGTACCAAACAATCCACAACTCCTCAAAAAGACGACGATTTTACCCTTAAGAAAGCCGTCAACCAATCCATCATTGGGCAAACTCATATATCTATTCGAGACTGGCTACTCAAACTTCACCACAAATGGTTACTCAAACTTCACCACGCACATATGGCTACTCAGACTTCACCACACAACAACAGTCAAACATACTCACAACCAATCGACGATTTACCTTTAAGAAAGTCGTCACTCTATCCATCATAGGGCATCGCCAATCAACAACATCGATAATCAACAACACCATCACAAAATAAAAAACAAAATAAAGAAGCTAGCAAAAGATATAAAAACTAATAAAACAAAAATGACTAATCCATCACAATTAAATCAAAAGTCCGACAAGGGCACATCATTCACATAACAAAACAAGCATCCAAAATAGCAATCCCAACATAAGCATCCAAAATAAAGAAGTACGAAGAAAATGATCACAAGGGAGGCACCATGCACTAAAAATGGTGTAAGAAATTATGCTCGGTCAAAACTTACGTGTCTACATAACTCCGTTGGAGCCATTCTATACGGCGGAATAGAGATGGGTTGAGTGTCAGGAAGAATATCTATTCTGAAGTCTATTTTTTTCTCAGGAGGGACTCCGGAAAGATCGTCTGGAAAGACCTCTGGAAACTCACTCACAACTGGAACTGACTGAATAAGCGGTGTCTCAACACTAGAGTCATTAACTCGTACTAAGTGATAGATGCACCTTTTGGAAACTAACTTTATGGCCTTAAGGTATGAGATAAAACGACCTTTAGGCACTACTGAACTACTTCTCCACTCTAAAACTGGCTCATTAGGAAACTGAAACTTGACTACTCGAGTTCTACAATCGACTGCGTCGAATAAGCATGAAGGCAGTCCATACCTAGAATAACATCAAAGTCCACCATATCTAACTCGACTAAGTTAGCCATGGTGTCCTTGTGATAGATAGATATGGTACAATCATGATAGACTCTTTCTACGAGGATAGACTCACCAACAGGTGTGGAAACACTGAAAGGTTCAAGAAGTTGTTTGGGGTAAATGTCGAACCTCATGGCCACATAAGGAGTCACAAAAGACAAACTCACACCAGGATCAATTAAGGAATACACATCAAAAGTAAAGACTTTGAGCATACCAGTGACAACATCTGGTGAGTTCTCCTGATCCTGGCGACCAGCTATAGCATACAGATGGTTTGCTCCTCCGCCTGTCCTTGAAGTAGCTCCTCTCTGGGTATTTCTATCTGTTGGAGCTGCTGAAGAAGATTGGGCTCTATTGCCCCCATTACCCTGCTTGTTCTTAGGGAACTCTCTCATATAGTGACCCATCTGATCACACTTGAAGAACCCACTTGAGCCATCACGACACTCTCCTGGGTGGTTCCTATCACACTTGGTACATGTGGGGGTCCAATTAGCCCTTTGTGTCAAGCTACCCTGAGATTGAGTAGGTCGAGCTCTGAAATTCTGGGAGTTTTGGTTCTTGAATTCATTTATGTTTTTTGGTGCATGTGCACTAGCTGATGATAGATCAGGTCCAGATGACCTTTCTCGAAAGATGACCGATTCACATTTCCAACCTTCTGCTGATTGGATTCATGATTTGTTGTCTTAGCCCTCTTACTGCAGAACTCTTCAATGTCTTTCAATTTATCCTCCTCAACTTGTTGCACATGGATCATGAGTCTGGCTATGTCCATGTCCCTTATCAACATAGCCGCCTTACCTTCCTTACTTGACAAGCGGAATAGCCCAGACACAAACAAGCTCATCGTGTTCCTCATATCAGCCACCATCTCTGGAGCATAGAGAGATAGCTGAGTGAACTTGAGGTTGTACTCTTGCACACTCATAGATTCCTGGTTCAGATTTAGAAACTCTCTTACCTTTGCTTCCCTTAGTTCGCGGGGAAAGAAGCACCCCAAGAAGGCATCTTCAAACACCGCCCAACTCAAAGGTGGCGCCCCTTCTGCTCTGTTCTTCTTCCATTGGTCATGCCATATTCTAGCAACACCTTTGAGTTGATATGAAGCTAGCTCCACACGCTCTGCATCAACAACACGCATAACTTCAAACACTTTATGAAGTTCCTCCACAAAGTTCTCTGGATCCTCTGTGATATTCGACCCTGTGAACTCTGGGGGACCTCAAGAATTCATGAATTCTGGATGTATCAGCCACATCCTGATGACCCACTCTTTTTTGACCATCCTGATTTGTCACAACATGAGTCAGCATCTGAATAGCATTCCTGAACTCAGCATTGGTGACATCTTCTTGAGAGGGTTGCACTTCTGGTGCATTGGGAACTTCTTGACCTTGAGGATTCACATTCCTCCTAGCAAGACGTCCTCGAACAACTTTTCGTAGAGGCATGATCTGAAAACACACGCGTAAGCACGAGTTAGAGGAAACTTTCATAGAGTTGAACTCTATCGCACGAACATGACTAAGAAAAAGTCAAAGTTCCTAAATGTTGTAGCCTCCTAGTTATAGATGTGGCACGCTTCACACTGATAAGAATGACTCTACAGACATGGCTTCATAGACACCCTAGGAATTTTGAACTCTATGCTTTGATACCACGTTTGTCATGCCTCGAGCCTACACCCTGGACATGGCCGGCACTCAAGAACCATTCTGATCCCCAAGCTAACCCTTGGCCTAGCTGACTACTTAGCGGAAGACTACTCAAGTAATAAAAGGCTTAAAACATAATTCGTCTCAATGTAACTCAATGAAAGATCTGAAAATACTTATTTGCAACAATCATAATAGTTTGCAAAACAATTTAACAATAAATCCGACGACATCTCAAATCTAACAATCAATGAAGCCTCTAAGTTTAACATGAACGTCGGGACAAAACGCTCGACGCCCCAAAATAAAAGCTGAAATGAAAAGAATGTGGCCCTCCGAAATGCAAGGAGGACTCACCAAAACTCTCAAAGGAAAAGTGCGAAGAGATCTCAAAGAAGCGCCTTTTGATGATCCTGAACACCTGTAGCTGCATCATAAACAAGATGCAGGTCGAAAGACATCAGTAGATAGAATGTACCAGTATGTAATAAAGCTGAATGAATAAATAACTGAATTGATAAGGCTAGGAGAATACTCAACTCAATGCAAAGCAATATTAAAAGATGACATATTTAAAGCTTGTGAATAAAAGATGCTATCTCAAGGATTTATATAAAAATATAATAAATTACTCTTTACTCTTATTTGGGAGATTCTCTAACTATCAACCATCTCTATGAGCTATGTGATGATACAATGTCTCGCCCACGCTGCCAGAACTATCATATACCTTGCCGGGGTATAGAACACCTCAACTAAGTGGATCCACTAAGCTCTGCTCGAAGGCACTAAGGATTCATCTAAAAAGTATGATCCTCTACCCATGTTGGCTACATGGTTTATGAGGATTTTGAGTTGTCTAAACTCATCCCAATATCGGTTTTCAATACTACTCACAATAATTATATATACTCATGCTCAAGTAGAAATACTCTTTCTCTGTTTTGAGGTAATTACTCAAAAGATACTCTTTAAGAGGAAATGTCTCAATTATCTCTCGAAACTCCTTTAACTCTTTATGAAAATCAAAGTTCTCTTTCTCACTGTTAAAAAATGATAAAATTGAAAATCAAGCTCTCTTAAACTTTACTCAAAATGTCTCTTTAAACCTTCCTCAAAACTCCCCTTTACTTTCTCAGAAAATCAATTTAAGATAATTGTTCGGTTAAGAAAATTCTCAATAATAACTCAATGACTACTCAAATAATAGGGTTCACGCTAAAAATTTGACATGAACAATCAACTCAAAAATCTTAATACATAATATGTAGCAACTCAAAAATTAGGAATAGCACTTCGAAATTCAACGACAAAATTCATCTCAAGAATTATCAAAACAAAGGATGTAACCCTAGATTATTCTTTACTGATAGAGAGTATATGTAGGGCGTGAGGACGAACTCAATCCATCACTATGATAGCCTTCCATACCTGGGAAGAATGAAGTTCTTGGTGAAATTGGAAGAATGATTGAAAACCCTAACTTTTCTCCTCTTGAATCCTTTCTCTAAGTCGTTGAAGTGTTAAAGAACATAAAATAATATTATAACACCGCTTAGACCCTTAATTTGGTGAAAAAAAGTTGTGGGTTAGGCTTAGAAGGGGTGGGAAAACACTGAACTACCCTTCTTTAAAAACTGAGAAAAACTTTCTACGGGATCATCTACGGTTCGTGGTTTGATCTAAGGACCATAGATTCCATCCATGGAATTGATATTGAAAATTTTCAGCTAAAAACATCATCCTATGGCTCAAATCTATGACCCGTTAAAGTTCCTACGGACAGTAGATCCCATCTGTAGACATAATACTAAATTTTAGGCTCAAACGTCCATTTACGGGTCCAATCTACGGCCCGTAGAGTGGATCCATAGAAAAGGGACCCCAAAATTGATTCTCTAAACTTTTTTTGACAACTTGACAGTACGGGTCGTAGTTCCATCTACGGCCCGTGCATTGGACCCGTAGTTCACAGACTCAGAAAACTCAGATATGGCAGTCTTTGGTAAAATGGCCATAACTTTTTACTCCAAGCTCGAAAAAGGAAAACGTGATGGCGTTGGAAAGAAGACTCAAAGACCTTCAATTTGATAGGTCATGGGACACCTAATTCATTATGTGTTGGGAGATATGATTGTTTGAAGTTGATCTAAGTATAATCTTATGTCAAAACTTAGTCGTAAATGAAGTTTTCAACTCAACTTAGTGCTAGGGGGTCCTTGTGACCTTAAGTCATATCCAAATCTATTCGAACACAAAATAAATAGGCTTTACACATATGAGCAATTTAAGAATCACCCGATATGATTTTACATGCAAATAAAGAGTGGTTTAGGCTTTAGTTTAGAAATTTTCAAGGTGTTACATCACAGTACCATGGTTTTCCATCTAGTTCCTCGTCTACATGAAAGCAGTATGCATGTTGATCATGTATCTCTACCTCGATAGGGTTCATGTAATTCTTGTCGAGATGTTGAATCATCGAGGACAATATGGCCAAAGCATCGACAAACTCATTTTGAGCTCGAGGGACATGCTTGAACTTAATCCTTGTGAATGTCCAGCTCAACTTCTCTATGTAATGCAAATAAGGAAGGATCTTGACATTCTTAGTGGTCCATTCTCCTTGCACCTGATGAACCAATAAGTCGGAATCACCTATTACTAAGAGTTCTTTGATGACGTCCGTGTCTACGGCCGTCCTGAGTCCGAGAATACAAGCTTAATATTCTGCCATATTATTTGTATAATAAAACCTGATCTTGACCAAGATTGGGTAATACTGACCTGTTTCTGAAATTAAGGCTGCTCCTATTTCGACTCCTATAGAGTTTGATGCTCCATCAAAGAGCATACTCCATCCATCATACGACTCTGATATGTCTTCCCCTACAAACAAAATTTCTTATCAGGGAAGTAGGTCGTGAGTGGCTTGTAATCCTGGTCCACCGGGTTTTCTGTGAGGTGATCAACCAAGGCTTGTCCTTTGATGGCCTTCTGTGTCACGTACACAATATCGAACTCGCTCAACAAAATTTTCCACTTTGCCAGTTTACCTGTAGGCATTGGTTTTTGAAAGATGTACTTGAGTGGATCCATTCTTGAGATCAAGTATGTGGTGTACGCAGAGAGGTAATGCCTAAAATTTTGCGCTATCCAAGTCAAAGCGCAACACGTTCGTTCTAACAAGGTGTATCTTGCCTCGTGTGGTGTGAACTTCTTGCTTAAATAATAAATGGCTTGCTCTCTTCTACCTGTCTCATCATGCTTCCGCAATACACATCCAAATGCATTATCCATGACAGATAGATACAATAAGAAAGGCTTTCCAGGCTCTGGTGGGACCAATACTGGTGGGTTGGACAAATATTCTTTGATTCTATCGAAAGCCCTTTGGCATTCCTCAGTCCTTTTCATGGCTGCATCTTTCTTAAGTAATTTGAATATGGGTTCACAGATTACTGTGGATTGAGCTATGAACCGACTGATTTAATTCAATCTTCCCAAGAAACTCATCATGTCCTTTCTGGTCTTAGGGGGAGGTAGCTCTTGGATTACCTTTATCTTTGAAGTATCCAACTCTATGCCTTTCCTACTAACGATGAATCCCAATAGTTTTCCTGCGGGTACTCCAAATGCACACTTTGCTGGATTAAACTTTAGATTATACTTCTGCAACCTCTCAAAGAACTTTTGTAAGTCATCCAGGTGGTATGAACTCCTCTTGGATTTGATAACAACATCATCTACATACACTACAATCTCCTTTTGGATCATATCATGAAAAAGGGTAGTCATGGCCCTCATGTAGGTTGCATCGGCATTTTTGAGGCGAAATGGAAATACTCTATAGCAATACACCCCCCATGGAGTGATAAACGCTGTCTTTTCTACATCATCTTCATCCATCATGATATGATGATATCCTGCAAAAGCAATCAACAAATGATTGCAACTCATGTTTTACACAATTATCAATAAGTATATGAATATTTGGAAGAGGGAAATCATCCTTAGGACTGGCTCTGTTGAGATCTCGAAAGTCCACACATATTATGATCTTTCCATCCTTTTTTGGCACAGGCACAATGTTGGCTAACCATGTGGGGTAATTTGTAACCCTTACAACGTTCGCCTCAATCTGCTTAGTTACCTCCTCCTTGATCCTTAAACTCAAATCCGGCTTGAACTTTCTTGTCTTTTGTTTAACTAGTGGACAAGTGGGATCAATTGGTAATTTGTGCGACACAATATCAGTGCTTAATCTTAGCATGTTATCGTAAGACCAAGCAAATACGTCAACATACTTCTTAAGGAACTCTATTAACTCTTGCTTTCTTTTTGCCACTAAATGTATGCTAACTCGTGTTTCCTTTATGATTTCTTCATCTCCTAAGTTGAGAACCTCTGTTTCATCCATATTGGGTTTTTTCTGGCGTTCAACTTGCTCGATCTCATGTGGTAGATTTCCAGACATCATGCTTTCATCATACTCTTCGTGATCCGGTTCATCGCTTATACCTTGCTTGGTAGATTCGTTACATGTTATAATCGTTGAATAAGGATTTTTGTTAATATAAGTGCTAAAAAGTGCAAAAGGTAAGTAAAAATAAATAGACATTTAAAATAATGAGACATTTTAAAAGAAAAATAAGACTTTTTATTTCAAAGCATTGTACCTTTTAGAAGAGGCAAGCAACAAAAGATTAGGCATGATTCAAGCCACAATTTGATCATGCGAATTTTAAAAATGAAAACTAATTTTCCACACTACCAGGACTCTTGTGAAAACAGGGACAGACTAATGGTCCAGTTCTGCAAGATTTCTCCAGGTTCGGCATCACGAATGGTCAATTTGCTAAGATTGATTTCTTCCTCTTCTCCAACCATGGCCACGAATAAATAGCCTATTCCTTCTACGATGTCATCATCGGCTTCTTGATCTGGAATTGAAGCTTGTTCTAGTACAAAGATTGTCTTGCTTGACTTGTGGTGGACTCCTCCCGATGTAGGCTTGTATCCGAGTCCGATAGTGTCTTTGTGATGCTTCAGTTGGATTGGATCAACTATGCCATTGGACTTGGGTCCAAGTCCAGTCTTAGGCTGATATCCATACTTCAACATCTCATACACAACCATTTTTGCTGCACTTAACAATTTTGTATCATCTGACTCTACTTTCTCATTGACCTTTACAGCTTGCATAATTTCCAAAGTTTGAAAAGTGGCTCCGTTTAACTCTTCAGTGATCAGAATAGAATTAACAGAATGAATGGGGTGGTTGAGCTCCCCGTGAATGGTAACTTCTGTGCATCCCCACTCAAACTTTTTACATTGATGAATAGTGGAAGGAACCACTCTTGCCATGTGAACCCCTGGTCTTCCCAGCAACAGGTTGTGGTTGGATGACACATCCATCACTTGAAATGGGATGGGGAATTCAGCCGGCCCCACTTGCAACGCGAGATAGATCTCTCCGATGACACTTCTTTGTGCTCGATCGAAAGATCTAACTTTCACGCGACTTTCCCTTATCTCTCCCATATTTACACCTAAATCTCTTAAGGTGGTGAAAGGGTAGATGTTGCATCCAGAACCACTGTCAATTAGAATGTGAGTCACAATCTTATCACAATATTTGACTGTGATGTAAAGTGCTTTGTTGTGTCCAGCCCCTTCCGCAGGCAGCTCATCATCATGGAAAGAGATCCTGTTAGCTTCCACTATTCGTCCAATCATTGAAGCTAAGGTTTCACTTGTGGTCTCTTTTAGAATGTTCACTCCGTTTAAGAATTTCATCAAAGCATTCCTATGAGCTTCATAACTCATAAGCAGAGACAAAATGGATATGTGGGCTGGCGTTTTCTTCAACTGCTCTTCGACTGAATAGTCTTTAGGCTACATCTTCTTCAAAATTTCTGTGGCTTCAACATCAGTAACATTCTTCTTTGGATTCTGTTCGTTTCCAAGAACCCCTCGATTTATATCCTCCAGAGCATAGCACCTTTTCGACCTAGTCATTCTATGAGCCACGGCAGCGTCAATCGCCTTGCCCTTGGTGCTTGCTTGATAGTCCCATCGGACTACTTTGGTGTCATACTCAGGCTTTCTAGCGATTACAATGGTCACTAAAACTCTTGGGAGATATGTTTGGATAATACGAGATTCCCTTAGTTGAACAGCGATAACAGGTTGCGCCGAAGATGTCATGGCATCTGCTTCACCTATGTTCGGACAGTCACGGCCATCATATTCTTCATCTAGAGTAATCATGTTGACTTCCCTATTCTCATGATTTGGCAAGGGGTTGTTGTTTACATTGAGAGGTGCTTGAGTGCATTTGATTACTCCTCTCTTGATCAAAGACTCGATCTGGTTTTTCAAACCATAACAATCTTCTGTGTCATGTCCTTGGATTCCCAAGCTGTAAGCGCATCGCTTGTTTCCATCGAAGTTATGAGGGAATGGATCAGGAAGTTTTCCTTCAACTGGGTGCAACACTCCCGCTATCCTCAACCTCTCAAATAATTAGGCATAGGGTTCGACAATTGGTGTGTGTAAGTGCGAGCATTTCTAGCTTCGAGATTTGGACGTGGTCTTGGTGCATAGGCTGGTCTACTTTGGTGGATTGGTGCTTAGACAAGGACATATGGTCTAGGAGGATTTTGGTATGCTGGTGCTCGGGGTGGATTATAGTATGGTTGGGTATTATATACTAGGTATGGAATGTATGTAGGGGTATGTGCAACAATTTGGGGGTTGTTGGGGTATCAGTGGGATGGTTCTCCATGTTGGTAACTGACAGCTGAAACATCCCCCCTTTTCTTCTTGATGCCACCAATGGAACCTGATTGTATGGCCCTACTTGTAGCTTGCAATGTGACCATAGACTAAATTTTCCCAGATTTGATGCCTTCCTCTATGAAGTTTCCCATCTAGACCAATTCTGCAAACTTCTGGCCCATCATTGACATCTTGTAAAAGTAGATACTTTCTTGAACTTGAATACAGTACTTCGAGAGCTCACTCTCATCTAGTGGTGGTTAGACCCTGGCGGCTTCAGTTCTCAAACATCGTGCGTACTCCTGGAAGTTCTCAGATGGCTTGTTCTGTACGTTTGACAATGAGAATCTATTCGCTATGATTTCAGTATTAAATCTGATACGGGTCATGAAATCCTCAGCCATTTCCTGCCAGTCACACCTTTTGTGAGGGTCTTGGCACATATACCAAGTTAATGCTTCTCTAGACAGACTTTGGATGAACAACTTCATCCTCAGCTTCTCGTTTCTCCCTGCACCGAATAACTTGTCACAGTACGCCCTTAAATGTGCGTGAGGGTCACCTTTCCCATCAAACATGTCAAACTTTGGTGGTTTGTACCCTACTGGCATGTCTATGTGTGGATGGATGCATCAATCATCATAATCAAGGCTATCCGTTCCCCTAGTGAGTTGTAAGCTTTTCAACGCCTTTCTTAGACCATGAAGTTGAGTGTTTATTGATGCATCTTCTTTCAACTGAGTATCTTTCTCCATTTATACATATTGATCGACCTCATACGGGAAATTGACGGTAGCTGGCATTGTGAAGGTAGGAGCTCCAACGGCATATACAGGTGGAACATGTTGCTCTTAGGGAGCGGCGACGTGTTCCCCAAGTATCTACTGTATTGTAGGTATGGTAGGGTCGCGAGTAGAAAGATAAGTAATAGTCTTGACTGCGGTTGGAGAGGCTGGTGGGACACGATCGTGAGCGAGAGCATGCTGAGTTACTTCTGGGATTTGGTTAGTCGGAAGAAGGCAAGTCAGCCTTTGAGAAGTAAATATGAGTCTTAAAAGTTGGGAAAGTGGTAGCCGATAGTTTGGCCAAGTTTCGCACTTGACGTAATTCTTCTCTCAAGATCTCAAGTTCTTGTGACATGTGAGACATTTTCTCATCATCTTGAATGTCTGTCATATTTTCAGAACCTCTGGGTTCTCAATAGGTATCATTATATTTGCAGCAGCATTAAACTCATCTCTGTCAGTCATCTTTCTTTTTGATCGAAGATTGTATCGTGAGTCATCCAGTTTGCAAGTCGACACAAATCAACGTACTTTGGGAATAAATGATGAACAAAAAGAAAAGAAAACAAAGAAAAAAAAGGAAACCATGTTAGTTTGGGAGATAGTGAAAGATGTAACAAATATGTAACACATATATGCGCCAAGTTAGAGACACTCAAAATGCGTCCTAATATGGAGCCTCTTTTTTGCCTGAGGTAGGCCTACGCTGCAATTAGTTTGATAATAAATGATCCATTTAAAAACATTTTGGATTAGAGCAAACATAACTTCATTGATCAAAGATAGCCTGGCTATTACAATGAGTTAGGCGATCAAAAGCTTCAGAAATGAAAGTACAGGGGTGGCCACAAGGCATACAAGAGGGATAGGCCACACGACACTTTGAGGAGATGTGAAAAAGTACAAAGAAGCAAGACAATCTAGGGCCAGGTTGGAGCATCGTCATCATCTCCCAAATCATAGTAAGGTCCTGGTTGGTACTCTCGGGATTCGTCGATCTGCCATCTCTCGTGGTTTGAACCTTCCCCTTCATCAAACCCTATGGAACCATACTAAGAGTGAGCGTCTTCTGCTGTTGGAATAGGTTCATTTTCCATATGCATCACTTCTCCATCTCTAGGGTCAAGCACGTTAAGGTCATGCTCAGAATCTTCTTCTGGATCTTCTTCCATCTCTTCAGTTGGCTCTGTAGGATCCTCCTCTGGATCTTCTTCCGGATCCTCTTCCTCTGGTTCATCACCAACTACCTGTAAGAGATGGTCGATAGAGCACGGGATCACCTGATGATGCATGGCTGTGGTGATAAGCATGAGGTTCAATAGTTCCATGCCAATCTGTTTTGACCTTTGAGCGTCCCTGAAATCTAAGGTTCCAGCATAGCTAGGCCTTGTGAGAATTCCTCCATCATAAGCCAAGTAGAATACTCAAGGTGCACCATGACTCATCCCCCATGCCTAAGTCAAAAATACTAGACCATCCTTGTACCAAAGCAGCGATCCTTTCGATCGGGATTCTTCCATCATAATCGACCTCTACTAGTTCCATATTTGACCATAGAGGAACACCTTGGGTCATCCCAAACTGTCGGAGCACTTTTAAAGGTGCATAAGACTGGAAGCCTTCAAATCCAATTAGCTCAATGAAATAGCTGTGGTTAGTTCTCAAAGAAGCTCGACCATAGACCCATGGTAGTCGCCACTGAAAACGATTCCTTGTTAGGTGGATCAAGAAAAAGCGCAATTCTTCTTCATTTTTTGGGGAGTTCCACATGCTTAATCTCATCGCATGACTTCTAATTTTGTTGCGTAAGTCCCCTTCAATGCCATTGTCTGCCTGCCTTCGATAGAAGTGTTCCAACACCCAAATCTGTAGCAACAAGTTACTGCCCCTGAAGAGATCATATCACTGGAGCAGAGGGATAGCAATCACAATATATCCGCCAGGATTATAGGTACGATGGTCACTCCAACGTGTTCTCTAAACATGTAAATGACCATAGGTAGTATGTTGATGTTGACACAGTCTCTTTTCTTCAGGAAGATCACAATTCCCAAAAAGGCTACCACGAAAATAATGACCCTGTGCCTTTCCCAATCAATCCTGGAAATAAAGAATTCTTGTTGGAACCTATCATAGCTCTCTCGATGACCAATTATTTTAAAGAGATATTCTAATTTGACCCATCCTTCATCAACTCTTCACAAACCTGGGCCTACTCTCAACCCCTAAGACTGGATAAAATCAATTTCTAATGTTGTGCGCGGGGCCAAGGGTGCTTTTCCAGCCAATGGTAAATCAGCAATTTAACTTATCTCCTTCAGTGTTGGTGTGATTTCAAAATCCATGAATTGGAAAGTCATCGTCGTTGGTTGCCAACACTCAATCATTAGGGTAATGAGCAACTTGTTTGCCTCTACTTTCAGTAAATCAGTTAACAATCCCAAGTGCGGCATAATTTCATTTCTGTATGCCACTCAAATGTTTCCCAACCAATCTTTCAGAATTCGGGGGACCTCAGTCACCATCCGGATATTAGGGAGGTTTTGGTTGATATTCATCTGAAAGAAAGGTAAAGGGTATGATAAGTTTATTTTCTCCAAATTCACTACGTGTTTTAGTTCGGATAATTCATATCAATTTCACACAAAATGTATGTCATCGAGTTTTTAAAGAAGAAACTCATTTACATTTGGGTAGTTTCCTAAGCGCAATGACAATGCCTTATATTGTCTTGCCTAAGGCTATGCAACATGACCTATTTCTAGAGTAGGATTGTTTCCTAGATGATTGAGAGTGGGACTGAATAATTGCAAGAAGGTGCACTATCTTAATTGCACTAACTCTGAAATTAAGGAATGCAAGAAAGTTTCGGAGGAGTGCAGGACACCCCTCGCGTGTTCAGTGTGTGTTTGTGTATGGCCAAAGACTCGATAGAAAGTGTAAATGACAGTGTAAGGAAAGCAGTAGCAAGTAGTGTTTCAAAATAAATAAGGAACACAACTTTGGATTTGATTTGCGACCTTTCAATAAAAATAATATATCATTTAGGGAAAACAAATAATTAGCTAAAAATAAACAAGTAATCACAAATCTTATTCCTAAATTGAGTTTTCTAAGGTTAAAACCTAAGTAGGTCTTCCCCAGCAGAGTCGCCAAGATGTTGCACGCTATTTGAACTAGCTGAAATAGTTCAAAACATAATATAACTATTACTCTAGTTTTGAAAAATTGTTTAGAATCGCCACCTAATTTTAATGAAAAGATTTGGAAAATTATTTTTTAAATATGTAAATGTAAACTCTGTTTTGATTTACTAAACTAGTGAGATTCTAGGTAAGGGTTTTGGTTACTCGAGGGGAAGGTATTAAGCATCCCTCAGAGCCTATCCGAAGATAGTCCTTAAACGCAATTTAGGAAAATAATTAGAATTTTTTTTATTTACCTTTAAAATTAGCGATATGTGGGTGTCATTAATTCGAGAAAAAAGGGGTAAAATACAAGGTCTGCCATAAATATGTCTATAATATGTATACAACAAAATTAATAGTAGTATAATTATCATACGGTAAAATAAATAAGTAAATAAATAAACGTACTTGAAATGTATGAAAATTTTATATGTTAAAAATATAGATGTGTCTTATGTAAACTTATTCTAAATAAATATATAAATTTTGAGTTTAAAGGATATGAAAATTTGTCGTTTTATTTATATATTGAATTAAAAAAAAGAAAGATAATAGATGGGTGTAAATATATAGAAATATGTGTGATATATAATTTGAATGAAAATACATAAAACGGAGTTTCCTGAAAATAAACAAATAAGATAAATAATAATAATACTAAATGTTGAAATATTATATAAAGTTTGTGATCTTAGCTAGATTTATTACATAGAATAGTATGTACATATATGTTGTTTAAAACATACGAACGTTTATTATTTTATTTAAATGTAGGAACAAAAATGACTCGATAGATCATATGTAGCAAAATAATATATATATATATATATATATATATATATTATAAAAGTGTAGGAATTTATAAATTACAAAAAAGTTAATAACATTCGCAATAGGGATAGTAGATATGAGAAGAAATAATATGGTATGAATAACAAAATAATAGGTCATGTATAGAGAAAAACTAAATATAAAAAATATAAAATTTATATCTTTATGTGCATGCCATATATATGTATGTACCTTGTATTTTTGAACCTGTTGGCATATCTAAAATCTTGAAATAACATATTAAGAAATTAAAATATTTTAGCAATATTTGATTATAAAAAATAGCAAGAATAATAATAATAAATACAATTTTCATGAAGGGGAATTTTAAGAATATAAAATAGGCTTAGGTATTGAGACTTATACTATAGTTACATAACTTTGTTAATAAAAATATAGGGCCTACCTCCATACTTATTTTCTTAAAAATATATTTCTAAAGGTAATTATTTTAGCCTTATATATTTCTAAAGGTAATTATTTTAGCCTTATGTATTTCTAAGTTAATTATTTTAGCCTTTAAACTAGTTTCAAATTAGTTTGGGAGTCCTAAACAATGAGTTTTCCTTTTCCTCAACTTAAAGGCCTAAATGAAACTCCAGCCCTCTAGTTGTACATGAAACATAAGAAGAGAAATAAAGAGTTAGAAGAAAGGTATACCCAAATAATATTTTTTGTTGATGACATGCTTAAACATATGTACCAGTATTGTAAACAATAATGCGATAGAAGATGACAACAATATTCCTAATTATAGACTTCCATATATTTGGAAAAAAAAAAATATATCATGCCAACAATAATCATAACTATCAACTAAATTATAATAATTCAAAGTCACTAGTCTAACACATCAGTTGAGTACTACATGTTCCAAAGCTTCATTAAACATCATTCACCAAAGCTAAGAAATTAATCACTTCATAAAATATGTCGTCTATTAATAGAAATGTAGCAACAAGTTGATGATTTATTCAAGTTTATACAAAGGGCGTTCTTTTAAGAAATCAATTATTGTCCCTTTAAAGTAACACATGGGGGTGTTGGCTCTTACAGCCTTTACATGCTAAAGAAATGGTGAGTTTCATGTCATATTTTGATCAGGAGAAAGGATACATAAAACATAGTCTTTAAGCCATACAATGAGGAAAAAATCTCAACTTAATATATATCAAAATGGGACAGATTTTAAACTAAAATGTTTGGCATTAGTTTAGAGCGTGAAATCCGAAACAATAGCAGAAAAACAAATTTATATAAACGTATAACCCACATCTTATTTTTTACTATCAAAACGTAGTTATCATCTACTATTTTCACTGTTCATACGCATATAGGACCTAAGTTACAAATTATATAAGAAGGGAAAAATGGACTGTAAACCATATTTCATAACAAAAACAAGTATTTGGCTAAAAAATCGTTTGAAAAGAAGAGTGCAAGTCGAAAGATAAGAGAGTTATGGCTACCTTTCATTCAGATAGTTCTGGATTTTAAAAGATAAGATGCAGTAACTAAACAACAGACTTATTCTACCTAGATTTAGTTTTTGCCCGAAGATCGTAACATGGAATCGATTTTGAGATTTTTAAAAGAAGTCTTTAAAGATACATTCCTACGATCCCAACATATGTAACTGAACTAGGGAAGTGAACCAAAGAAAACAAATTTCTGTGCTAGTTATTTTCTAAAGATAAACCTTGATACATATTTGTTATTAAAATGAACAGAATGCGTTAAAAAAACAGCAAATATGGTGTGTTTTTATTTTCCTCAAATGGATATGAATTGTTTCCTTTAAATGATGCAACACCTCGAGATATTTTATATGCTGATTTTTGATAAAACAGTAGCAGCAATGTATTGTACATAGAGTTTGGTGGAATTGAAATAAGCGACCAACTTATCTTGAGAAGCATATACTCAATAGACCATATCATTCTTCTTCTCTTTAAGTAACAGGCAACATTTACCTCACATATCAGATAAGTAAATCAACAACCCCCTAATTGATATTATTTCTTAATAACCATTTTTATGCATATACTCAGAATGACAAATGAATTCAAATGGGCAGAATCAAGAATACGTCACAAAAAAAACTATATTTTATTTCCAGAAACTAAAATAACACATAAGACGAGGGCGATTATTGACCTTGTGTAGAGCTGCAAATAGGGGCTTTTCGTCAAGAGATTTCAGCTTTGAACTTCCTCGAACTCGAATTTAAAGCCGAAAATAGAAGGATAAGAAGATGAGAAAAAATTTGAACTAAAAAAAAAAACCTTGAAGTGTGTTCCCTTTTTACTCTCTTTTCTTAGTAGTTTTTGATCGATCCTTCAATGCCCTTTAAATGGGAAAACGCCACCATTTTATGGGTGAAAAATCAAAATCCAAAATCCGAATTTGAAATTACAATAACTCGTTGGAAATAGAGAGCTGCTACTACAGATCAAAATCAACATCACCTTTTTCAGATTTAGAGCCGTTGGACAAATTTCGACCGCGAATCTGCAAGTGTAGGTGGTTTAGAGGCATGTTATTTATTAAAAAAGATGATGGAAGAGATATAAAGTTGATAGAAAGGGGGTTGTGATGGATGGAGCGTGGAGATAATGTTGTACATTGCCGGAGATCGACATTGTCTGGCGGTCCATAGCAGTTCTTGGCAGCGATTGATGGGAGAGGGTGAAGGGGCATGGGGAAGATGAGGCGTGTAGATATCCAGGGAAGGGAAAAAGTTGAGAGGCGTTTCTGGGAAAAGGAAGAGGGGAGCTGGCGATGGGTTTTTTGTTTTGGATAAAGGTTGTTGATTTAATCTGGACCGTCCTATCATTTGATCGAATGGTTTAAAAAAATTAAGAGTTAAAAGAAATGTGTGTGTGTGTATCTATATATATATATATATATATATATATGTGAATAAGCAGATAAATAATGGTAAAAGATTGGATTAATTAGAGCCATTGGATTAAATCGAATGGTCGAGATTAAGGCTAAAGAAGCACAATCCATGTGCTTCCTACGTGGCATGCGCCGATTGGCTTTTTTAAAGGGACTTGGATTGCCAAGTTTTTTTACTCAAATTAGCCTATTTACATTGTAACCCCTTCTTTATTGAATAGCCATAGTTTACTAAATTAAAAATAATAATTTTGCAAGATTAGCTTATTTGACAAAATTAGTCATTCTTAAAATAAATTGGTATGGATTAGAACTCATTAATGAATTAAGCTTCCAAATTTAAAATACCATACGAAAATATTTATTTGCAACAATAGAAATTATATTTAAACAAAAATCGATTTAATTCTTAAGAACAATATTTATTTGACGTAAATTTTAAAATGAGAAAGTTAGTAGTAATATTTATATAATATATTTAATTTTTTATAAGAAATAATATTTATTAAATAAATTTACCGAATAAAAATAAAATATAGTTTAAATGTTTTCGTACTCTTACAATTTTTTTTGTTATATATATATTTTATTATTATTGTTATTATTATTATTATTAGGGAAGCTTAATTAATTAAATATGGAGAGCCAAAATTGGGTGTCAACAATGACCATTGCCGAAGGTGACAGGAGTTGAATGAAAAATGAAGGCTTAAAAGGCGAACAAAGGTGGTAATCGGTGATCTGCTGAATGTGAAAGGCAGACTCAAACGTGTTCACCGACTGAGGTTCAAACACCTGAAGCATGAAGCAAAAAAAAGGCGAGATAAGGAACATACGATGATCCGCCGAGTCTGCTTGGCGAGCCTGACTAATCTCGCCGTGTTGGTCTCGCAGTGAATTTTGGAAACTATCAATAGCCCAAAGGAGAGAGAAAATAGAGGAGATTTTGAAAAGGAATTTCAATTCCTAACTTTGTATGAGTTTTAGAGAGAAGTTTTGAACTCATAGAGAAATATTCTTAGTTTTGAAATTTTAAATTTCACTATTGAAATTGATAATTGGAAGTTGAAATCAAAGTGGGTGTTGATTATAATTGCTTAATTTCATCACATCCATGGCTGCACTTAGGATAGGTATAATTTTTTTACTTTTTATAATGTGTGGCTAAAACCCCAACTCTTGGGGTGTAATTAAGGGGTTGAGTGTTGATTTAATGTAGTGGGTATTGTGTTTTGCTCTGTTTTATTGCTGTTCATTCATGGATTTAGGCTAATTAGCATGGGGTTAATTCACGGGTTGAGGTTGCAAACTTTGCCTAGTTTTGATCTTTGATTGATTCTCGAAAGAGATCAATTGAAGTGGGTAATTAGTTTAATGCATGCAATTTAGGTTTAATGTCTATGGATTGCTCGAAAGAGAGGTTATAGGTCGGATCTATTTGCTCAAATCTACTCGAAAGAGAGATTTCGTAAGGTAATGGGTTGATTTTTAATTCACATAGATGAGATTGAAAGGAGATTCTATGAATTGGTACAATGAGATCGAAAGAAGATTAGTGTCATTAAAGATGATCCAGCCTATCCATGATTCTTTAACACTATTGAGAAACACAACTACCCCTATGTGACATTAATTCGAATCCCTACACCCCTATATTATTGCCTAATTATTCGAATTTCTGAAATTCTAGTTTAATTGTGACACTTGATATCAAAACCTTTTTTCACAAATTTGGTAGAATCATCCACCCTTCTATTTTAATTGTTGCAAATGAATTGACTTACAATCTAAATTTTCTATTTGAAATCTCTGCATTATATCACTCTCTGTGGGATGCGACCTGGACAATTAGTTGGGTATTTTTATTGACGATGATTACTTATTCTCTTACTCGTCTTGAGGATAATTTGAGAATTATCAATGGCCGATGAACACTTAACTATGTCTCATTTTCAGGTCATGGGGGGCTGTTTGCAAAAGAATACCTAACTTGAAAGGTCAAGGTCGAACCACAAGGATTGACAGGGATCACTCTTAAATTAATTTCTCTACCCTAAAAAAACTAGCAAATTGTACGCTCAACACACACATAAAATTTGGGAATTTAGGAAACAACTAGAAATTATCAATATCAAGTATCAAGATGAAGGAATCAACACAAATACGATCTACCATATTTGGAAACGACTAGGGGTGCTGCTAGATACGTATTATAATGCAAAGCAAAGTTTTGAGTATGTTTTAAATACCTCAAAACTTATTTCATTGCCATCCAATGAGTTTGGTTGGGATTACTTTTATATCGACTTAATCTACATATAACTCAAGCTTTGTCTGGTTCGTGTGCAATTCATGAAACTGACTTTCTCCTTTGTTCTTAGCAATATCAAGGTTCATATCAATCGGTACTTTTGCACTTGTGAAGTTTAAGTACTTGAATTTTTCAAGTACCATTCAAATATAATGAGATTGACACAACGCTAGACCTTGAGGAGTTTTGTGAATCTTGATTTCCAATATTAAATTGACAACTCCTAAGTATTTCATATCAAATTTACTAGCAAGCATACACTTAGTAGAAGTTATGTTAGCAATGTCGTTACTCATTATTAACATATCGTCCACATTTAAGTAGGCAATGATGACTTAATTTGGAGCATTCTTAATGTAAAAAGAATTGTCACACTCACTAATTTTGAAACTATTTGACAACATTGTATGGTAAGACTTTGCATGTCAATTTTTGGGTTCTTGTTTTAGACCACACAATGATTTAACATGTCGACATACCTTCTTTTCATTTCCAGGAACCATGAACCCTTCAGGTTGTTCCATGTAAATTTCTTCTTTTAAATCTTCATTTACGAAGATTGTTTTCACATATATTTGATGGATCTCAAGATAGTACATGATGACTAATGCTATTAACACTTGAATCAATGTAATTCTAGTTACTAGTGAGTACCTATAAAGTAATCAAGGCCCTCGTGTTATCTAAATCCTTTGAAGACAAATCTTGCTTTATATTTGTCAATAACGCCAACATCTTTCATTTTTATTTTGAAAATCCATTTAGAACCTAAGGGTTTATTTTCATGAGGAAAATTTACCAATTCCCATGTATGATTGTTCACCATGAATTCAATTTCATTATTGACTGCCTCTTTCCAATATAGTACTTTCGAATAAATCATAGCTTCTTAAAAAGTTCGAGGCTCATTTTCTAATAAAAATGTTAGAGATTATAGTCCAAAAGAAGTAGAGGTCCGTTAATATTTGCCTTATCTTGGATTTTCTTCATTATGAATATTTTCATTTGTTTCTTCGTGAGGTTATTTGTTTTTGCACTAGACATCTCATATTCATGTTTATGAAGATATATATATATTTAAAGAATTCAACATTATTTGATTCAATTACTGTATTAACATGAATTTCTGGATTGTCTGATTTATAAATCAAAAATTGATATGCCTTTCTATTTGTGGCATATCCTATGAAAAACAATCAACTATATTTGGTCCTAGATTAACCCTTTTGGGTTTAGGAATTTGCACTTCAGCCAAACACCCCCACACTTTGAAATATTTTAAGTTGGGTATCCTTTCTTTCTATTTTTTTTTATAAGGAATGAATTGTGTTTTGCTATGGGGAACTCTATTGAGTTTTTTATTAGCAAGTTTTGAAGTAGACCAGAACTGATCAAGAAGGCATTCATCATCTCTTTAAAGATTTACTTATCCTTTCTGCAACTCCATTAGATTGTGGTGAGTAAGGGGCTATAGCTTGATGAATAATGCCATATTCCAAATGTATTTCTTCAAAATGAGATTTATATTCGCAACCCCTATCACCCCTTATCATGTAAATCTTTTTGTTTATTTGCATTTCAACTTCATTTTTGTATTGCTTAATGCACTAATTGATTTATCTTTACTATTGAGTAAATAAATATAGCAATATCTAGTATTGTTGTCAATAAAAGTTATGTCATATTTTTTCACCGCGAGATGGTATTGACTTCATGTTACAAATATTTGTGTGAATTAAGTTTAAAGGATTTAAATTCCTTTAAATCAACTTGTGAGGATGTTTAACATACTTTGCTTCCACACATATTTGACATTTTGATTCATTGCCTTCGAACTTTGTTAATACTTCAAAATTAATCATTTTTTGCAATATTTTGTAGTTGACGTGACCCAAATGAAAATGCCATAAAAAAATTAACTCAAGCAAATAAGAAGAAACTCCGACTTTATTCATATCAATGGATATTACATTGAGTTTGGAAAGGCCCTCATTCAGGTAACTTTTTCCTATATACATTGATACACCCAAATTACACCTCCTTAAAGAAGTGTAAGCGGTCGTTGTCAAATGAAGAACCTAACAAAGGTTAGGGTCGATCCCACGAAGAACAAGGTATAGACTTAGGCTAATTAATGTCAATTATACTTTTAGATAGCTTATTTTCATATAAGAGTGGGGGGGGGGGGGTTGCAATATAAAATAATAACTGATTGATTTGTAGTAACAAGTAAGCAAATAACAAGATTTGTAGTTTGTAATATCAATATGAGATGATACTAGGACATATCTATTCCCCACAAGCTCTTAACGCAGTAAACCTAATAATAGTAATCCTTTCCTAGTGTTTGACATGCAAAGTCGCTAAGTTAGGTATCTCCTAAGTGATTGGTCGTCCAAATAGGGAATTTCACTACGCAACTTGTCGGTCTACGTGTGTATACTTTACTAACCCTTACCATTGACCCCAGATCAGCCCCCTCATATTTGGGTTAGGCTATTAGACAATGGATTATCAATGCTAAGTCTCCGTTGTTTAATTTCTTTCTCATTCATTACTTCCTTGGTCGGGCAAGTAGGAATAAGGCGAGTTCTAACATTGCGCAACGTTAAAAATCATTCAAAATGAAGAGATTAACAGTACATGCATAAACACTATTCAAGAATTACTTAATTATTAGTTTTACGTAGTTAATTACTCATGGTTCCCTCAACCTTAGTTGAGGATTTAGCTACTCATGCTTGGGTGATCACAACTCATAGTAGGGTTAATAGAATAAATCACGACTTACAATTATAGTAGACGAAATCTGTAATCTTCAATAGCTAAACGAAAGCAAAGCAATAGTATAAACCAATACTTCAAGAATCGATTGCACCAAATGCTTACAAGCAAATTCTCCAAGCTAAAATTATGTGTTTCAAAACGTTTAACCACCCAAAAATGAAAAATACAATTAATATTTATAGAAAGCAAAATCCTAAATGGTGTAGGAAGAGGAATCCTAAGGAAATTCAGCTTGGTAGTGGTTTCTATGCTTGGTACCTATGGCTCGTAGGTCTTCCTACAACTCGTAGGTATCTACCGTCATTTAGCAGTTGGTCAATTATTTGAGGATCACTTTCTACGGGCATGATCTACGGCTCATAGATATTTGTACGACCCGTCCTGTTCAACCGTCAATCAAGTACAAGAACTCACCCTTTCTGAACTTTTCTACGACTTTCTATGTACCGTTCATAGGTGTATCTTTGGCTCGTCATTTGGGTCCCGCTGTTTTACACTTAGCTCTAATTTCAGTAATTCAGCCTACGACTCACACCTATGACTTGTAGATCAACCTACAGCTCGTAGGTCAAGTCGTCAAAACACAAAAATCCATGCTGCTGCAACATTTCAGTGCCAACTACTCCAAAACCTCTTTCCTGCAAAATCCAAGAAAAATACTATCACATGTAATAACAAATGCTTAAGACGCATACAAAATTCTACGTTTAATGCATAAAATATTCCTACGCAAGTAAAGAAGTATAAGAAGTATAAACTATTCCTACGCAAGTCATAAATTAATTAACGGCGCCAAAATTTTGATATGCCCAAATTACACCTCCCTAAAAAAGTATAAGACGTTGTTGTCAAATAAAGAACCTAACAAAGGTTAGGGCTGATCCCATGAGGAACAAGGTCTAGACTTAGGTTAATTAATGTCGATTGTACTTTAAGTCAGCTTATTTCCATAAAAAGGGAGGTTTTTGTAATATAAAATAATAATTGATTGATTTGTAGTAACAAGTACGCAAGTAACCAGATTTGCAGTTTATAATATCAATATGAGATTAAACTAGAGCATATGTGTTCCCCACAAGCTCTTAACACAGTAAACCTAATAATAGTATCCTTTCCTAGTGTTTGACATGCAAAGTCGATAAGTTAAGTATCTCCTAACTGATTGGTCATCCAAATAGGGTATTTCACTATGCAACTTTATCGGTCTATGTGTGTATACCTTACTAAACCTTACCATTGAACCCAGATTAGCCCTCACATAATTGGGTTAGGCTATTAGACAATGGATTATAAACGCTAATCTCCGTTGTTTAATCTCTTTCTCATTCATTACTTCATTGGTCATGCAAGTAGGAATAAGACGAGTTCTAACATTGCGCACCATTAAAAAGCATTGAAAACAAAGAGATTAACAATACATACATAAAAAGTATTCCCAAATTACTTAATTATTAGTTTTACGTTGTTAATTACTCATGGTTCCCACAACCCTCGTTGGGGATTTAATTACTCATGCTTGGGTGATCACAACTCATACTAGGGTTAATAGAATAAATCATGACTTACAATTATAGAAGATGAAATACGTAATCTTCAATTGCTAAACGAAAGCAAAGCAATTGTATAAACCAACTCCTCAAGAATCGATTGCACCAAATGTTTACAAGCAAATTCGCAAAGCTAAAATTATGTGTCTCTAAACGTCTAACTACCCAAAAATGAAACATACAACTAATATTTATAGAAAGAAAAATCCTAAATAGAGTAGGAAAAGGAATCCTAAGGAAATTTGGCTTGGCAGTGGTTTTTACGCTTGGTACCTACGGCTCGTAGGTACCTCCCATCATTCAACAGTTGGTCAATCCTTTGAGGATCACTTTCTATGGGCATGATCTACAGCTCGTAGATCTTTGTATGGCCCATCCTATTCAACCACCAATCAAGTACTGGAGCTCACCCTTTCTGAATTTTTCTACAAATTTCTATGTACGACTCGTAGGTGTATATACGGATCGCCATTTGGGTCCCTTCGTTTTACACTTAGCTCCAATTTCAGTTATTCAGCCTACAACTCACACCTACGACTCGTAGATCAGCCTACGGCTTGTAGGTCAAGTCATCAAAATACAAAAATCCCTGCTGCTGCAACATTTCAGTGCCAACTGCTCCAAAACCTATTTCCTCCAAAATCTAAGCAAAATACCATCACATCTAATATCAAATGCTTATGATGCATGCAAAATTCTAAGTTTACTACATTAAAAGTACCGTAAATTCACGGTACATCATACATCTCATTTTTACTACTTATAATTTGCTTAATAAATAAAAATAAACTTAAACCCATTTTGAACAAGTAGTTCAATAGAAACTAAGTTTTTTCAAATTTCTTGAACATGGAGATCCTTATTGAGAGTAGCTATCATTCCAAAGGTCATCTTCAATCAAATCTTTCCAACTCCTTCAACTTTTGCAGTAGAGGAGTTTCCTATAAAAAGAGTCTCATTTGTACCAACCATAATGTAAGAGGTAATATTTTGTTGACACAAACATAGTAAGTGGCCCCTAAATCAATCCACTACTCCTTGGAGTTTCCATCCAAGTTACATTCTTCAAGCATTGCACATAGGTTCTCCGCTTCCTTATTCTCTTCAATCATGTTTGCTTGTCTATTTTTCTTTTCCTTCTTTGAAGAGCAACAATCCATAGCTTTGTGTCCAATCTTTCCAAAGTTGTGACGATTTTCTTTGATCTTCTTTTTAGGTGGGTAGCCTTTTGGTCTAGAGAACTTCTTTCTCTTTTTTGATGTTTGGCCCTACTTCAAAAATATTCACCCTTGATATTGTTGAACTTACTTGAGTCTTTTTCTCTGCGGCTTTGTTATCTCTTTCTATCCTTACACGAATAATCATGTCTTTGAGAGTTATATCCTTTCACTTGTGCTTCAAATAATTTTTGTAGTCTCTCCAAAAAGGAGGCAATTTCTCAATAAAAGTTGCTACTTGAAATACCTCATTTATAACCATACCTACAATAGATAATTTAAATTCAATGACCAATTCAATAATTTTAATAATGAAACTATTGGATTCGATCATACCTTCGTTCAGGAGATTATGAATAATGACATGTAGTTCTTGGACTTGAGACATGACAGTCTTGCTATCAACCATCTTAAAGTCCAAAAATTTTGTATCCACAAACTTCTTTAATCCTTTATCTTTAGTTTTGTATTAAGAGCATACCATAGTTCTTTAGAGATTTTAAAAACATTGAAGACTTTATACAAGCCACCTTCCAATCCATTGGGCATGTAATTCTTGCAAAGGAAATCAGAGTGTTTCCATGCCTCCGTTACAATAAAATTTTCATTTCCATAAGTTCCTTTTTCGAACACAGGAACATCTTCATTGATGAAATGTTGTAGACCGAGGATGGTCATATAGAAGAACATCTTCTGCTGCCACCATTTGAAGTCAATACCGGTGAACTTTCTTGGTTTTTCTGTAGAAGCCATTGCTTTAGCAATTGCTGTCAACTAGATGAAGCAAATTTGTTGCAATAGTGACAACACCGTTCACAAAAGAAGCGTTTGTTGTTTCATTTCAGAAGTCATTTTTTATTTTTGTTAAAGAATAGAAACAACGTTTAGTAAATCAGTGGTGTTTTTATATTCTTCAAACAGAATACAAATGACTAAATTTATTCGATGAAGTTTTTATGTTCTTCACACTGAACACAAACAAATAGATTTTGCTTGATGAAGTTTTTATATTCTTCAAACCGAGTAACATATTGAGTAGAAAGTCTAAAAACTTTAGTCTCAATAAGGGAGTAGAAAATAAAAAGATTTTAGTCTCCAATCCAACTTAGAACACAAAAATTAAATAATAAATTAAATCCTTAAGCTTGTTATCAACCGTGTTCATAATAGTAAACCAGAAAAACTTTTATGATGGAAAAAATATTTGAGGCCACAAAATTCTCTGTGTGTCCTTAAAGAATTTAATCCCCTCACTGTACTGAGGTTGTAGATTAATAACTTATATGATAATATGGTTATACCTGTGAAAGAAATAGCGGTACCACAAACTTCATTAACTTAAGTGAATTCAAAAATCAACAATGAAATCACACAAAGACTCAACTTTGTTTATAAAAAAATATATGCGGCCGAAGAAAACAATTTGATGTAGAAACTGAGATGAAACCTCTCTATTTATAGCAAATAATTTGGTTAAATAGGTGTGAACTCACCTATTCAGAACAAACTCATCTTTTTCAGAGAAAAGTCCTAATGTTAGATTAGGGCTATCCACTGATGGGTTTCAACCATTTGGGCAAATAGGGAAACAATATTCATCTTGGCCAATAATTGTGATACCATACAACTTGCCTCCTTGGATGTGTATGAAAGATCCCTATTTATATTTGTCTGTTATAATTCCTGGACCAAAGAATCCTAAGCAACAACTAGATGTTTTCTTGCAGCCTTGGTTGTTGAGTTGATGAATCTATGGAATATAGGTGTCAACACATGTGTTATCTCTAAGAAGCAAAATTTTAAAATGCGAGTTGCTTTGATGTGGACAATCAGTGACTTTTCTGCATATTCGATGTTGTCTGGGTGGAGTAATGAGGGCAGGCTAGCATGTCCATATTGTATGGAGAATTCTGATGCTTTTACTTTGACAAAAGATGGTAAGAAGTCCTGGTTTGATAACCACCATTAGTTTCTGCCACTAAATCATCCATACAGTAAGGATAAAAGCTCATTTAGAAAGAACAGAGGAGTAACCATGTAGCCTACCCCATTACGGTCAGGTGAAGATGTTTTAAAAGAGATAGAAGAACTGGTACTTAAAAAGGTAACATAACTTGGGGTTGATATTATTAATTGTCGGATTAGTAAGTTTTCTAGTTGGAAGAAGAGAAGCATATTATGAGATTTGCCATATTGGAGTACCAATCTCATTCGGCATAATCTAGATATAATGCACATTGAGAAGAACTTCTTTGAGAATTTGTTCAACACTGTGCTAGAGGTAGATGGTAAAACAAAAGATAACCCCAAATCTAGAGGACTTTAAAGAGTTCTGTCGACGCCATGAATTACATGCTGTTGATGGAAAGCACCCGAAAGCTATTTACACACTAAAAGAAGAGTAAAAAAAATTGTTGTGTTAATGGGTGAAAAATCTAAAATTTCTTGATGGATATGCCTCAAATATGGGAAGTTGTGTGGACATGAAAAAACAAAAGTTATTCGGTATGAAAAGTCACGATTTGATTTGTGTGTACGGGGTTTTGAATGAATCTCGATGGTCATTTTGGAGATTGAAAATTTGTTGTGTTTGCTGATACTGGTGTGCCTCGCGTTCGCAAGGGGCGGCTCACTTTCACATGAGTAGAATTAGCGAGGTCCTGGCCATGTTTGTGAGTGTTCAAGTGGTTAGACCCCCCCGTTCATGAAGGCCTGGTCGCTTTCCTGACCTTCACATTAGTGAAGACCTGCTCGCAAATGTGAGAGGTCCCACTTAATCGGAGTTCACTTTTAAGAACCATGGGTCTTGATCGCGATGATTGCGTAAGCAACCCTGGGTTCACAAAACTGAGACCTAAGAGGGTTTTTTGTCTGAAATTTCAGGGTTTCTCCCCATTTTCAATTTTTTGATTTGAGGACTCAGTTGAGGCAATTTCAAGGTTATTTTAAAGATTAAATATTTGGATAACACTTCGTGACTCTAAATCTTCTTTTACCCATTATAAAGAATGATTTTTAAGTGATCAAAATAAGGTTTTTGGATGATAAATTTGGGGGTTCTTCAAGAACCCAAGAGCTTTTATAAATTTATGGATTGTGAGTTGATTTTAACTCCTTTTACGAAATGGTTTGCACCAATGAGTTCTAAATGCTTTAGGTAATGTATCCAAGTAACAATTTTCAAATTCAAACCTTATTTTTGGAATTGAGTTTTGAGTCGATTTGACCCATTTATTGAAATTGCTTGATATGGCAGTTAGTTTTGAAATCTCATTGTGAATACTTTTTTAACTAAATTTTATTGATGTGGATATAGTTCGGAAGGGAAAAGCTCAAGTCTCAGATTGAATTTTGATTGATTAAGGCAAGTAGACTTCTAAACCTTGTAGAATCTTAAATCCTCCTTGTTGTATGTGTTGGGAGTAATGGTTATGAGGTGATGGAATTAATTTCTCAAATTGAATAATCTTAATGATAGAGATGGGATTAATAAAAAAGATAACATGTTGATAATGTTGTATTGTGTAGTGTGACTTGCCTTGAGTGTTTAAATTGAATTGGTGGTTGATGTGATGCTTAATAGTGTTGTTGCGAATGTGAATTACTTGTAATTTTTATTTCCTCATTATTTTGCGAACATGCCTATTTGCATCAGTTGTGGAAAACTATGATGAGATGTATTGTGATTACGCCGAAGTCAGTCGTTGCAAGTGTTATTGATACGGAGGTCTCTTCTGAAAATTATTATTGATGCCGAGGTCTATTCCAGTAAGTGTTATTGATACCGAGGTCTATTTCGATAAGTGTTATTAATGTCGAGGTCTATTTTGGAAAATGGTATTGAAGCCGAGGTTGCTTCCGGCATATATATGGATCTTGGGTGTTCCCCATGGGTCCCGATTTGATTCTTGTGATTGATGACCTTGATTATTTTGATTGATGACCTTAATACTTGTGATCGATGAATTCAATACCTGTGATTGTTGAAATGTAACAGTTGAACTGTGATTACGGAATCTTGTGAACTGTAAATCATGACTTGTTATGTTGGGCTGATTTCTGTGCATGTTATACTTGTGGAAGTTCGGTTAGGATGAAAGTTCTCATATTCTAGCTAGTTTTACCTTCTGTTTAGTGGGCTAATTGTTATGTACAGTGTTATTTGGTACTCACCCCTTGCTTGTACACATCTGTAGGTTCCGAGCCTGGATCTTCGTAATTGCCCTTCTTCTATCTACGTTTGAGGCTTTCTATGGATGCTTGAGAGGTAGCTTCTTGTCTTTCCAACGGGCCCTCTTGTTCCTTATTTATGTTCTTGTTCTATTCAAGAAACAAATACTTTGAGACTTTTATTTATCTTTTAAATTTTGTTACATTACATTAGTGGCTTGTACACGTGAAAACCAAGTTTTGGAGATATTTTGAGAATGAATTAGTTTTTCCTCTCTAGGTTATTGTTAGCTTATTTCATCTTTTCTATCGTATCTGAGGTTTTAGGCTGATTTGTCTTGGTTGAATGAGATGAGTGTCATCACGTCCATTTTTGAGCCATGAAAAATGGTATTAGAGCCCCAGGTTCATAAGTCTTATGTGAGTACAAGTCAAGTCTAAGTAAAGCCTCGAGAATTGATACGAAGGTGTCCGTGTTTTCCTTTGAGAGGTTACGAAGGATCTTAGGAAACTTTATTTTTATTCATTTTTTCTTATGGTGTGTGGTTACCTTCCCTTGTACTGAGTTGCCGCGTGTTTTTTTGAAAGAGGGGGAGAACTAGAGCTTCTATTTTTTGTGGTAGGGGAGGGAATCCCTAAGGTAGTTGTTGAGACCCCAACTAGGGGTAGGGGTAGGGGTAGGGCCTAAGCTAGAGGTGGTGCTTGTGGAGTAGCACCAGCTAGAGGCCATGCCTATGGAGCGACACCACCTTGAAGCTTTACTAGAGAGGTCTCTCTAAAGACACAGGTTGAGATTGGAGAGGACTAGGTTCCTCCTGAGTATCTAGCAACTACCTTGTTTCAGGATACATTGTTGAGGATGTTGAGTGTGTTGGAGAACTTTTCTCAAGGTGGTGGTGCAATGACCCTTTTGCTTTCACTTTTGGTTTCTTCTTGTTGCTATTGGAGTGTGTTGGAATCGTCCCCCATCCCTTTTTGCCATTTTTGCTCGTTGTGTTTTCTATTGAGGTTGGTGTTCTTTTTCTTCGATATTTTTCATGCTGAATTCATTGTTTCAACTTGTTCATATATAGGTGATTGGTTGTTTGCTTGATTATATGCCTAAATCTATTGACTTTTAGTCAGTTGATGGTTGTTGACCTTGCGCATGCCTAATTTTAGCAATTTTTGCCTTATTCGTAGTGGGTAATTGTGTATCGTGATTGGTGGCTGCTGTTTGAGTGTTGGGTGAAGTAAGAGTAACCCCAATTTCAATCAAATGGCTTGAATTTTCCCAGTGATGGATTGGGTGACGTTTTTCTTAAGGGCCAATCATCATTTTGTTGTTTTCGAATCAATTTGGGGGAAGTCATAGTACCCCGGGGAGAAATTGGCGGTGGGTCCTGTCGTGATGTTGTTAATTGAGCATTAATTGTTGTGTGATGGGCTAATAGTGGATAATCTTAAAATATTTTGGGGGGTGATGCATTGGATCTATTCAGCAAGCTAAGTCGAGCACGCCAAACTGATTCGGCGTGTCACACATTGCACTCCCCATCCCCTTTTTGTCTTTATTATGTGCCTACACATTCTGGAATATTCGACGAGCCCTCTTTAGCTCGCTGAGTGAACTTTGCAACACACCGATTAGTATTTTCATAGCCCATTTTTAACTGAATTTTTGCTTGAATTCATTATGTTGATTTCGGCGATGCCCCTCTAGCTCCGCTAATTGGTTTGGTGACTCACCGACCTGATCGGCGAGTCTTTCTGCAATTTTGATATGTTGATCTTTTTATGACTCATTTCGTTCGTATCTTTGGTTTGTTTGTTGATTTTTATAGATATGGCTCGACCAAAAGTTCCTGCCAGGGGGACCACTACCCAAGAAGCGTGTGAAAGGGATAGAAATCACGTGGGAGGTTGATCAACCCTGACCATAATGTACACAACCACCCCAACCCAAGGGTAAGGAAAAAAAGAAGGTCACAGAGAGTTCTTTCTCAGAGAACGATAATACATCTATTTAGTACACTTCCATAGATTCCGGAAGTGAGGAGGTTGAGGAGTCCGAGACTCCTATAGGAGAATTAATCAAATAGAGGCGCGCCGAACTGCGGTCCAAAGCAGTTCATGACCCATTGGTAAGGACCCCTGCTCCTGGTACTAGACCTGAGCCCCCTGTTGCCCCTTCTCCTACTCAATCTCCAATGCCGGCCCCGGTTAATCTTCCAAGGTCGATGAATTGACTAAAGGCCAAGAGTTTGCACACAATCCTCGAGGAGAAAAGATTCTCCATAGACGGGGTTGTGGACAGTTATTCGGAGGTTTGGGACACCATTCGGTACCACAAGTTTAAGATTTTTACTAAACCTCGGAGTCTATATATACCAACGTGGGTTCGCGAGTTATATGATTCATATGTAGACTTGATACGTAAAGAAAAGAAGCCGGCTCAAGCTAAGAAACCGGGGGATTTTTTGATGGTTAGGGGGAGGAAGGTAAAGTGCAGCCAAATGAAGATCAATGATGCACTCGATTGCACTACCGGGATTCGGCATTCTTTTGCCAACAAGACTAAATTGAAGACGTTGGATGACGTCAAGGGGTGGTTGACCCCTTTGATCAGTGATGCATCTCAGAAGTGGCTACACGCTGGTGTGATAATTGAGAAGAAGGACCTAAACATAGCGGCAAGATATTAGTTTGGTTTCATGAGCAGTACCCTCATGCCATCGCAGAACGAGTCCATTCTACGGCACCCAAAGGCTGCACTTTTGGATTGCATCATTGACTGTCACATGCTCAACTTGGGGATGAGTATTGACCAGGAGATCTGGATGAGGGCAAAGCCAAATGAGACGTCACTCCCATTCCCGATATTGATCACAGAGTTGTGTCAGCATGCAGACGTCCCCTTCGAGGCAGAGAAGGTTGTTGAGATCACGTCGACCTCATCTTGTGACATCCACAAAATTGAGGCCAACTATTTGAAGGATGAGGTGGAGAGGAGGAGGAGACCTCCGGTAGATACGTCTTCAGTCATTGATGTTTAGGCCATGGAGACTCGTTCTCCCACTCCCGCAGTTTAGCCGAAAGGTATAACTGTCACCGACGCTCTGGCCACTTCTGCCCCCACCCCAGCCGCTTTCTCTGAAGCTGCACTTGCCCCAGTTCCTAGTCCTCGCCCCTAGACTCAGGCCATGATTATAAAAATGGGCCACCTGGCCCATTTGGCAGATGTTCGTGCTTCAAGAGTCGAGGTGGCTGTTCCCACATTGATCGAGCGTGCCATTGTTGCGGCACTTGCTCCCATTAAGGGAGAGTTGGAGGATCAGCACCAGGTGATCACAACTCATGGGTAGGCTTATGATGCGCTCACCTCGAGAGTGGCGGAATGCGAAAGAAAAGAGGGCATTTCTACTGAGTTGACAACTGTGAAGGTTGAGATTGTATGGCTGCGCAGGGATGTGGACGAGCTTAAGTCCATTGATATTTCAATGTTGTGGGGCAGTATTGATGTGCCCGAGGGTCAATCTTCTAACATCCCTCCTCCCAATACTACCGAATGTCCTACTGCTATTGAGGATCACATAGAGGACGACACTCCGGAGACCGATGAGGAGGAGCAGGCTAGAGAGGATGAGGTGTACGCCGAGCTTGAGGATTTGGAGGGTGACGTGGTGAGAGAAGCCACAGTGGCTTCTTTGCGTAATACATCAATGATCAGTTCGAGTAGAGCGACAGACACTGATAGGCCGGGCATTGATGCCCCGGATGATGTGCCCCAGCCACAGACTCACAGGAGGACTTTCTTTTGCATTCCCTTTGATTTCATTTTTGCATTTATGTTTATTTTATTTACGCATTGAGGACAGTGCTTTTTCTTTTTTATGGGGATGGAGGGTTTTGCCAATGCCGTTTGTTTGTATGTTTTTGTTTTTATGGTTGTTTACTTTTGTGTGGATTTTTGTTGAAATAAATGGTTTCGGTTCTTCTTGATATCTCTCTCTTATTCTCTATCGATTGTATGTTGATTTAGTAGTTTAGTTCTCTTGTACATTCGAGTATCGGTTGTGATCAATATCAATGACTTGAATAGTGCTCTTGATGAACAACATGTTGGTGTAAGTCCAACGAGGTAACTTGAGTTGCATAGTCTTGTTTGAACTCTTAGCATCTCATTGTGACTAGTCGATTGTCGATGGTGAGTCTTGCAATGACCACTGCACACAAGCTTGACTCGTAGAGTTGTGATCCACAATTATGGTTGAATGCCATGTGTGGTGAGCTTTACCTGAACAGTATGTTAGATGATATCTAGAACTTGCCTTGTTGGTCTATCTAGCTAACAGTGGCGAATGAAGGAAATGATCTTAGGCATACATTTTTGAGAGTGAACCTAATAGATATACCTTCGTGTGACCACCTTGTGAGTGTGTGAACCCAGCTATTCACTATTTGAGCCTAACCTTTTCTTTGAATAAACACAAAGGAAAACTGCCAGTTGATTGAAATTGTCATACTCTCTCCCACATTTAACCCTCATGGTGTATTGGTGTGTTTGACTTACCAACTCAAGCCAAAAGCCTAAGTTGTGGGTGTAGTAAGAGTGAGGAAATAAATCGAGCATGAAACTTGTGAGCTTATCTTTGGAAAGTTGTGAAAAAGATGGAACCCCTCTATAAAAAAAAGAGAAAAAGAGGTGTAGAGAAAAGAAAATAAAAGAAATGAGTTGAATAAAGTTCGATAATCATATTTTGTTGTGAAAATATAAAGGGGTATCCCGAATTGGTTGTGCGCTTTCAAAAGACCAAAGATGAGTTGTGAAAATGAGAGGAACAAAAAAAAAAAGGGAAAGATGAGAAGAGTTAGCAATGCTCCTTGAAGGCAGAGTCACTAAACCAAAAATGATCATACCTTTACCCTCGGCCCCATTACAAGCCTTGGAAGACCTTTTTGATACTACATGAGCCTAGTGATGTGTTGGTTGGAAAATACGGGCAAGCCTATAGGTAGAGTCATACATGTTTTTCCCATTTGAGAGTCTAAGTGTTGATTTCGATTCCTTAATCATATATGTTCATCAGCTTTGTGAGAGCATGGAATTATCTTTGCTGTAAGGGCATTCAAATACTTTTTTAGGGCATGCATTTGCGTTTAAAGTGAGCATGAACTCTAACAGATGATGGCTAGTCAGGGTGTGAAGCTTTGAGTGCACATTTGATCCTTGCATGGTTAAATTGAACCTTGTGTGCTTTCTCATGTGGATTCTCAAGGAGCACTGTTTGTAGACATCCCTATTGAACTGATTGATCTCTTGTTTTACTTGAGCACAAGCAAACGTTTATGTTGGGGGTGTTGATGAGTCGATAGTTTTGACGTATTTAGGGTTTCATTTGTAGTAAATTGGTGTCCTTAATGCCTATTTTGTGCTCATAACTAATATTAAATCATTTACATTCAACAAGTAGATTTGAGAACGAGGCAAGGACAAGATAATGTGATAAGAAGCTGAACAGTTGAAGAATTTAAGGAAAAAGAAGGTTGCAGCTTGCAAAAGACAACTCGGCGACTCACCGAGTGGATCTGCAGTTCGCCTAAAGTTCCAGTAGTTGATTAAAAGAATCAACTCAATTTGGTGAGCTTGAGAGCTAATCGGTGACTCACCGATCAGAATGGAGAACCAAACTTTGATCGCCGAAAGTTCCAGTACAGATCCATGTTGAAACAAAGAAACAAAAGGTAAAGAAGAGCAACTCGACAGATATTGTTGCGGCACTTGCTCCTATTAGGCTAGAGTTGGAGTATCAGCGCCGGGTGATCATAGCTCATGGGCAGGCTTTGGATAACGTCATCTCGAGAGTGGAGGAGTGCAAAAGAAAAGAGGGCACTTCAACTGAGCTGACAACCGTGAAGGCTGAGATTGTTGGGCTGCGCAGGGATGTGGATGAGCTTAAGTCCAATGATATTTCAACGTTGTGAGGCAGTGTTGATGTGCCCGAGGGTCAGTTGTCTAATATCCCTCCTCCCACTACAACCGAAGGTCCTAATGCTGTTGAGGATCACATAGAGGATGACACTCCGGAGATCGACGAGGAGGAGCTGGCTAGAGAGCATGAGGTGTACACCGAGCTTGAGGATTTTGAGGGAGACATGGTGAGAGCAGCCACTGTGGCTTCTTTGCTTGATACATCGATGATCGGTTCGAGTGGAGCCACAGTTACAGATAGGTCGGGCATTGATTCCCCGGATGATGCGCCTCAACTATGGACTAACAGAGGGACTCTCTTTTGCATTCCCTTTGATTTCATTTTCGCACTTATGTTTGTTTTATTTCTGCATTGACGACAGTGCTTTTTCTTTTTGGTGGGGATGGAGGGTTTTGCCAACCCCGTTTGTTTGTATGTTTTTATTTTGATGGTTGTTTTTTTTTGTTTAGATTTTAGTTGAAATAAATGGTTTCGGTTCTTCTTGGTATCTCTCTCTTATTCTCTATCGATTATATGTTGAATGAGTAGATGTAGTTCTCTTGTACATTCGAGTTTTGTGTTGTGATCAATATCGATGACTTGAATAGTGCTCTTGATTAACGACATGTTGGTGTAAGTTCAACGAGGTAATTTGAGTTGCATAGTCTTGTGTGAACTCTTAGCATCTCATTGTGACTAGTCGATTGTCGATGGTGAGTCTTGCATTGAACATTGCACGTAATCTTGACTTGTAGTGTTGTGATCTACAATTGTGTTTGAATGTCGTGTGTGGTGAGCTTTACCAGAAAAGTACGTTTGATGATATCTAGAACTTGCCCCGTTGGTCTAGCTAGCTAACTTTGGCGAATGAATGAAATGATCTTAGGCATGAATTTTTTAGAGTGAACCTCATTCCTATACCTTCGTGTGACCACCTTGTGAGTGTGTGAACCCAGCTTTGTACCATTTGAGCCTACCCTATTCTTTGAATAAATGCAAAGGAAAACACCTAGTTGATTGAAATTCTCATACTCTCTCCCATCTTTAACCTTCATGGAGCATTGGTGTGTTTGAATTACCAACTTAGGCCAAAAACCTAAGTTGGGGGTGTGGTAAGAGTGAGGAAACAAACCGATCAAGAAACTTGTGAGCTTATCTTAGGAAAGTTGTGAAAAAGATGGAACCCCTCTATAAAAAAAAAGAGAAAAAGAGGTGTAGAGAAAAGAAAAGAAAAGAAATGAGTTGAATAAAGTTTGATAATTGTATTTTGTTGTGAAAATAAAAAGGGTATCCCAAATTGGTTGTGAGCTTCGAAAAGACCAAAGATGAGTTGTGGAAATGAGAGGAACGAAAAAAGGGAAAGATGAGAAGAGTGACCAATGCTCCTTGAAGGCAGAGTCACTAAACAAAAAATTATCATACCTTTACCCTCAGCCCCATTACAAGCTTTGAAAGACCTTTTTGATCCTAATAAGCCTAGTGATGTGTTGGTTGGAAAATACGGGCAAGTCTATGCGTAGAGTCATACATGTTTTTCTCATTTGAGAGTGTGAGTGTTGATTTCAATTCCTTAATTATACCTATTCATCAGCTTTGTGAGAGCAAGGAATTATCTTTGCTGTAAGGGCATTCAAATACTTTTGTTGGGCATGAATTTGCGTTTAAAGTGAGCATTTGTGAGCATGAACTTTAACTGATGATGGCTAGTCAGGGTTTGAAACTTTGAGTGAACATTTGATCCTTGCATGGTTAAATCGAACCTTGTGTGCATTCTCATGTGGATTCTCAAGGAGCACTGTTTGTAGACATCCCTATTGAACTGATTGATCTCTTGTTTTACTTGAGGACAAGCAAGAGTTTAAGTTGGGGGTGTTGATGAGTCGGTAGTTTTGACTCTTTTAGGGCCTCATTTGTACTAAATTGATGTCCTTAATGCCTATGGTGGATATTTTTTTGCATTTTTAAACAAGCCTTTGTATTTTTGGGTCTAATTTTGGGACACGTACTCTTTATTTTAGGAGCTCTGTACGTGCGACTTCCAAGTTTTGGGAGGGATCTTATTAAGGTATATATATATATATTGTTTGTTTGTTTTTTTTTCTTATTCTTCTATTTCTTTAATTTAATTATTGTTTCCTCTTTGTTTCTAACCTTACACCAACTACTTGTCATTTTGGGTTACGGGTTGGCTTACCTACTTGTGGGTTATAGTAGGTGCCATCATGACACGAGAAATCAGGTTGTGACAAGTTGGTAGTAGAGCCAAGTTCACCGGTTTCGCTTGTGCAGAGCTAATTCCTTATAGAGTTCTACTGATCCATGTGAGACCTTCGTATCATATCTTTGAGAGGCCACACCATGTCGAAGGAATATTTCTTCTTTTGTATCATTTTCGTGCAGTTTGTGTCATATTTGTTTTTTGGAATCTCACTTACTTCATTCTTTCACAGGATGGCTCATATGCACCGTTAGGTGACCAAAGGTGATCCACCCGGGGCCTTATGTAGAGCCCCAACTAGGGGTAAATAATGACCACAATAGTGTGCTAGGGCTGCATCACCAGCCCTTGAGAGAAAGAGGGCTTCAGAACTGATATCAGATCATCAAGCAGCTCATATTACCCTATAGCGAGAGGGGCAGGGGCAAGCCCAACCACTACCCGGACCATCTATGGCTCTCGATCTACAAGCAGCCATCCCTCAACCTTTGACCATTTTTGGGGGTATACAGTAGGCCCCAGCTACAGCTACAGTTGCACCAGCACCAATTCAGTAGAGTGAGCCTACAACATCAACACCTCAGGTCCAAGCACCACCTATGGGTGTCCAGCTTATGATTACGATTGGAGCAATGTCAATAGAGGAGTACAAGGTGCTTAGAGTGTTCTTGAGACTATCACCTCTGAGATGTTCTAGGGATATTTTAGAGGATGCCCATGAGTTTCTAACTACTTGCCGTGAGCGACTATACAATTTGGGCTTTATAGAGTTGAGAGAAGCTGACTTCACTGCTTATCAGCTTGATAGGCCAGCCAGATAGTGGTGGCATTCTTACTATGAGACTAGGCCAGCTGGGTCTCCTCTAGTGTTGTGGTAGGAGTTTTCTAAGGCTTTCTTGGCAATGTTTATCCCCATAGTGTTAGAGATAGAATCCTGGATCAGTGTTTGAGGTTTGAGTAGGGCTCAATGACTATATGTGAGTACGAAGTGAGGTTTGAAAAGCTCTTCAACAATGCTACTACGATTCTACCTACTGAGAAGGAGCGTGTTTTTTGCTTTATATGAGGTTTGAGACTCAAGTTTCATATTGTGACTCAGGATATACTCTGAGTAGACTGTACATTTCAGGATGTAGTTCACCGTGCCTGCACTATTGAGCAGCTTCATCGTGAGGCGTATGGAGGTAGTGAATAAAGGGCTAGGTATGAAGGTAGATACAACGGGTCCTGTTCTATAACTAAGGAATTTTATGATAGTCCTCATTATAGGTTTTAGTAGGGTCAGTCAAACTGGCCATTTTAGGCCTCACTTCATGCTTTAAAGGGTGACCAATACAGTCAGTGAAATGGTGACCGAAGTCAGGGTCCAGGTGGGTCACAGTTGGGTGCTTCAGGTTGTTATGGCAGATACTCTGCGGGCTAATCTTCATTGTGGTGTTATGACTGTGGGGAGCTTGATATTTTTTCTAGAGATTGTCCTCGGTTAGGAATGGCTGCACCAGCTTTATATGTAGCTCAACCAGCTCCAGCAGCCGCACCTCTAATTAGAGGTGGAGGCCAGGGTCAGGAGCATCAATATTGTCATCAGGTTGCATGGGGTAGTCCCTGAGGAGGTAGGTAAGGCAGTAGATTAGATGCTGAAGGTAGAGGTGGAAAGGCCCACTTGTATCCATCTCCAATGAGGGTAGAGGCTGAGGCATCAAATATAGTGATCAGAAATACAATTCTCTTATACAATCAGCCCACCTCGGCTTTATTTGATATGGGCTCTACTGTACATTTGCATTTGTGTATTATGCTCCCCGTTTGAGTATGAGTTCAGAGCCTTTCGTAGTATCGTTTCATGTGTTAACCCCAGTGATAAGTCTTTAGTAGTAAATCAGATGTTTTGATCTTGTTTGGTGACTATCCAGGGGTGTGACACTTGGGATGGCCCTTTTTTGCTTGATATGTTGGATTTTGATGTGATTCTGGGAATGGACTATTTATCCCCTACTTCATTGTCTTGGATTTCTTTTCTAAAACCGTTACCTTAGCCATGCTTGGTATTCCCTCGGTGGTGTGGTAGGGCTCATTTAGTCACACACTACTTGGAGTTATCTCTTTTATTCAGGCATGGAAGCGTGTGGCTAGTGGTTTCTTGTCCTATTTGTCTTATTCAAGGGATGTGAGTAGGGAAGTCCCTTCAGTTTAGTTAGTTCCTATTGTCTATGAGATTGTGGATCTGTTTCCTACTAACCTACCTGGCCTACCCCCAGAGCGTGATGCTGATTTTCCTATTGATCTTGAGCTAGATACTTGTGCTATTTCTATTCCTACTTACCATATGGCTTATGGAGAGCTCAAAGAGCTCACTGTTCATCTTAAGGATCTTTTAATAAGGGATTCATTCAGCCTAGTGTGTCACCTTGGGGTGTTTCTATCTAGTTTGTGAGAAAGAAAGACAGATCCATGAGGATGTGTATTTAATACAGGTAGCTGAATAAGATTATTGTGAAGAACTGTTACCCTATGCCTTGTATTAATGATCTATTTAACCCACTTCAGGGTGTCGTAGTGTCTTTGAAGATTGATTTGAGGTCCAGTTACCATTAGCTGAGGATTAAGGTAGTGGATATCCTTAAGACCGTATTTAAGATTCATTACGGTCATTATGAGTTTCTAGTGATGTCGTCTGGGTTGATTAATGACTCCGCCACCTTTATGGACTTGATGTCACGGGTGTTTAGGCTTTATCTTGATTAACTCTTTATAGTGTACATTGATTATATTTTGATATACTCGTGGAGCCAGAGAGAGCCTGAGCAGCATTTAAGGATTATGCTCCAGACTTTGAGAGATCAGTGACTTTATTCCATGTTCTCAAAGTTTAATTTTTTGCTCGAGTTTGTAGTATTCATGGGGTACGTGGTTTCCAAGGATTACATCATAATGGATTTGGTGAAGATTAAATCTATTCGTGATAGGGCTAGGCCCACGTTAGTCACTGAGATTCGGAGCTTCGTCGGACAAGCGGGCTACTACAGATTTTTTTTTGAGGGCTTCTCCACTATTGCAGCACCTTAGACCCTATAGACTTTCCTTGATGTTCTATTTGAATGGTCTGAGGAGTGTGAGTTGATATTTTTGATGCTGAAGGAGTTGCTTATCACCACTCCTTTATTGTCTCTTCAAGTTGAGGGCAAGGGCTTAACGGTGTATTATGATGCATCTGGCATTTGTTTGGGTTGTGTATCGATGTAGCGGGGGCGAGTTATAGCTTGTATCGAGGCAGCTTAAGCTCCATCAGTGCAACTACACCACTCATGATTTGGACTTGGTGGCAGTAGTTTTTGCGCATAAGAATTGGAGGCATTACCTGTATGAAATTCATTGTGAGATCTACACTGACCAGATGGGTCTTCATTACATTATGAGTAAGAGGGATCTTAATTCGAGGCAACACCATGAGATTGAGCTCCTAATGGACTACGACCTCACTATTCTCCATCATCTGAGTAAGGCAAATGAAGCAGCAGACGCCTTGAGCCAGAAGACGGTGAGTATGGGTAGTTGATAAGGCTCAACTACACCTTTTATGATTCAAAGTGTAGGCGGTCTCTAACAAGTATAAACCCAATGATGAGTTGGGGTCGATCCAACGAGGAACAATGTTTAGGATATTGAAGAATCAAAGAACTACAAGCTATTAATTTGAACCCGAAATAAAAGAACAATTATGATATGAAGATATCAAGTAACAATTTAGGATAAGGGATAGAGGAGAACAGGGGCCAAAGCCTATTCAAGCAAGGATACCAATGGGATTTGGGAATGGGAAGTCTATCAACCCCTATACAATCCATTGCATATTAGCTTCATACAATCTCAACTAATCATGGGTAAAATCATATATGCCTTGGAATCTAAATTATCAACCTATTCCTCTCGAATATAGGCACATACTTCTCAACTAGTTCTCACGAACCTTGTCAAGTGACAACACAATTAATCTAATTATAGGCATTGCATGGAATCAGTATTTCTAGCTATTGTTTGGTATATTGGTTGTTACACCACAAATTATGCACCAATCAACCTTTCCCAACCTCAACTGACTCTCACAAGCTCAATCAAAGTAAATGGGCATGTCCTAGGAGTGATCAAATCCATTGGAAAGTAATTAAAGCATGAAATTGATTGGATAATCAAAGACCCATTTCATATATGAAAAACTATTCAACTAATTACAAAAGCACAAGGTAAAGATTAACAGCCCAAATATTGTTTATCACTAACACAATATGAAAATCACAAAATAACAACTACACCTACGATTTAAGCATTACAAAGCAAAGAGTTGAAGAAAGGGTGAAAAATAGTTACAAATCAAGCATTCAATCTTCACTCTAATGGTGGTTGTTGTGGAAACTTGCTCTCAAAGCTATACCCTAGTTCCAAAAATATTTTCTTTAGTGCTTCTTTAGTGTGTCTTACCCTAAATGGCTATGCCTGAGTGTATATTGTGAATTGGGATCAGAAAGGTGAATTTCCAAAATTGCCTAGACGCCTGGCACATTTACTTCTCCACGTTCGTGAAGGTATCACTGCCCAGCAGAATTGTACTCCACGTTCGTGAAAGATTTTACCCCATTCACAGTTCATGGATGACTGAAGCTCTGCGTTCGTGGAGAACATTTTGCTGCTAGCTATAAATTCTCAGTTTTTAGCTCCATTTTGCCTTAATTTCCATTCTTTTCCATCAAAACTCCTTGCCAACCAAAATATACCTACAACAACCATATATAAGGGATAATTAGCCTCTTTCTCTACTAGAGAGCCGCAAAATCATAAGAAAAGAGCTCCACCAACTTAGAAACTTTGCTTGTCCCCAAGCAAAACAAAATCAAAACCACAAGAGGCAATGAAGTTAAGCACAACACACTTTCATTCCAACTAAGGATCATGATCATGACTTTGGTTGGTACTAACAAATAGTCCTCATGCAAAGTTTTCACAAAAGAAACCCCTCATTCTCATGGTGCATATTTCAAGAACCAAGAATCATTATGTGACAACAACTCAAACTCAAGAAGTGGCTCAACTCTTTAGCTCTTATACATGCTCACTTGATTCAATTAGGAATTTTCAAAATCACCACTTAATCAACTTTCATGCCCTCACAAGAAAGGAAATGTCCCAAAACACTCAAAAAATATTTACAAACGTGGGACAAAAGAACAAACGCTCACTCTCACAATAGAACATCTTATAAACACAAATCCCACACCATAGGCTTGCCCGTATTTTCAATCAACATTGACTCAACTTCATTTGGTTAGAAATTACACTGGACTTTGTTAAGCTTGTAATGTAGGCTTAGGGAAGGTTAGGATATCATTTAGGTACAAGTGACTACCACCTCCTTGAACTCTACTCAACGATTCATCATTTTCCAACTTTTCCACGTTTTCTTCACTTTCCCAACAAATGCACTTTTCACAATTTCACTTTTCTCATTTTCATTCTAGATGACCCAGATGCAACCATTTTCAACTTTTGGAGGATTTAAGACTCATTTAATCACTTTCTTTCTTTCTCTATTTTTTTTTTCAACACTTTTTCTTTCTTTATGACTTTTTCCTCCATTCATCACTCTCTCTTTTTTTCCTTTATATATATATACATATATATCAAGCTCTTATGTGATAGGCATCCCTTCTATGAGTTTCCCATAACACCCCCAACTTAAGCTTTTAGCCTCAACTTTCACAACTTCAAGTTCAAGGAGTGAAAGGGTTCAAGAGAGAAATGTATTTTCAAAAAGGGTAAGGCTTGAAATAAGGCTACCAATAAAAAGGAATTAAGCTCAAAGGGGAAAACTAAGGATATATTTAGTGCAAAGGTGGGATTTTTAGGCTAAGTGGACTTCAAGAACAATTAAAGAAAGCCTAAGATCATTTTTCGAACCAAAACTCAATTAAGACCAATATTTCTAGACCAACTGGGCAAGTTCTAGGTGGCACAAGCGAACACAAGGCATTATTCAACAACTCGCCACACATGGCATGCAAATCACTCAAGATGGTTCAAAATCTAATTCCTTTTCAACATACAAGTTGCATCGAACATTTAAACCGTTAACGAATCAAAAGTCACAAAAAGAGTCACAAGAGTTGTCACAGAATCATTCAAAACATGCTCAACATTAAAATGGAGGAGCATGTTCAAAACATTTTTCAAATGCAAGACTATGTTCTTAGTACAAATCAAGCCACAATATCCCAAAAATATGATGATTTTGCCCTTAAGAAAGCCGACAACCAATTCATCATTGGGCAAACTCATACATCTATTCGGGACAGGCTACTCATACTTCACCACACATGGTTACTCAGACTTCACTACACACATATGGCTACTCAAAGTTCACCACACAACAGAAGTCAAACACACTCACAACCAACCGACAATTTACCCTTAAGAAAACTGTCACTCTATCCATCATAGGGCATTGCCACTCAACACCACAAACAACATCATCACAAAATACAAAAATGACTAATCCAAAAAGAAGCTATCAAAAGAAATGAAAAACTAATAAAACAAAAATGACGAATCCACACAATTTAAATCAAAAAGCCCGACAAGGGCACATCATCCACATAATCATCAAGGCCCAAAAAGGACACATCAAAACAAGAATCCAAAATAGTAATCCCAACAAACAAGTACATAACAAAAGATCACAAGGGAGGCACCCCCAACTGAAAATGAAATTTTGTCCTCATAGTACAAATATCAAAAAGAGGTTATGAGGGGCTCCCTGAAGTGCGTCGCTTTGAACTCGAGCCGGAGGGAAAAGTCAAATCCTCATCATCAGAAGCACCGCTACCATATAAGCTCCCAAGATTCCCATTATCTTGCTAAGCAACTTGCTCTTATTCTTGTCATGCTCTTTGAATGTCCTCTGGCACTGCTCAATCTTCCCTTGCCTCCGACTCATTTACTCAAGTCGGTCAGACATTACCTTATGTGTAGCAGCTACATAAGCAAAAATGGGTGGAGGGACTACTTCTGAGGTGGGGGCTCCAAATGAGCCAGAAGGAAGGCCAACAACCAACTCTCTAATCCGAGGATCAACTCCATAAATCTTGGAAGAAATGTGACACATAGTGGCAGGTCCAAACTGAAGGGGTCCTGCAAAAGTGGAGGCACCGGTCAAAGAATCAGGCTCGGTGAACTGGCCAAACTGAGGGTCTAAAAAATCAATCTTCCACTTCTTGTTCTTGCAACTCTTGCCACCCTTCTTCTTCAATGGATGAATCTCCTTTCCCAGTTTCTTCTCCTCATCAGTAGGGTGCTTTCACACCCCATCACTATAGCACAACTTAGTAATCAATGAAGGAAAAATGATTCTCTTGGCTCTCCCTTGTGCCAACTCACATATGTGGTCAACAATAAGCCGCCCCACATTTACATCCAACCCATCCAAGATAGTGGCAACCACAAGTACTCTATCCAAAGTAACCTCAGTATCATGAGTTGAAGGGATGATCCGAGCACATATAATAGAAAGCCAAGATTTGGTCTCGGTGGTGATATCCCGTGATTCAATCCTCCTCTTGGACTCAAACCACTCCGGAGGCTCTCCGTCATGTAACTTCTCCATAAGCCATTGATTTCCCAACTCTTTGTATCGGTCTATGTACACTTTGTTATATGCATTCGGGAGACCGTATAATGCATTAATGACCGTTGGGCTGAATTTGACTTGCACACCTCGAACGGTGGTCACCACGACCTCTCAGAAAAATGTTTCTAGAGCATTGGCATAGAATTCCACCCAAAAACTCATTTAACAAACAATCACAACACAACCAACACCAAATCTACCCCATAAACCAATATTTGCACACAAAGATTCAATTTCAAATCAATAAACATTAAAGCACCATTTTATTTCTATATTCACTTACCAAAAATGGAATAAAGATAGGGGTAGAAGAACATACCTTGAGAGTTGATTCTGAACAAAAAACTAAGAACATACCTTGAGAGTTGATTCTGAACAAAAAACTATGAACTTTGGAGCAATTTAGATGAGGGAGGATTTTGAGAAAATTTTCATCTCTAGAAAGTGAAATAGAAATATGCTCACCCCCTTTCAGTTTTGTCTATTCAATACCGTAAAAGGTGTTCGTCCTTCTGCGTTCATGGTAAGATGGGCGCGTTCGCGCCGGAGTGCTAAACTTTGACCTCCGCATTCATGGAGATGAGGTCACATTCATGGAGGGTCTGTGACTTTGACCTTCGCGTACGCGGACACCCTTCCGCGTTCGCGGAGAGCACTTGGTGACTGAATAACTGGCAACTCTCTGGACTTTTCAATGATGGTTAGGTCAATTTGGCATCTCGCCCAACATATTTTGGCGATGTTCAGCTCCCAAAAAGTGTTCCAAACTTTATTTTGAATATAGTTCAACCCCAAACTTCAATCCCAATTAAATTTTGCTTCTACACCTGTTCAAAACACTTTTGAACACTTTGAAATCATGAGAATTACTCAAAAATAAAATCCTAATATATCCTAAAAACTCAAAATTAACAAAGAATTAAATTTTCTGGATATCGATTGATTGTCTCCCATCAAGTGCTCAATTTAACGTCGCGGTGCAGCGATGGTTACATCAACCTTTGTGTTTCCACTTCGAGGCAATGAACCTTCTCCCCAACTTTAAAGCACCTTCTCTTCAAAGAGCATGGGGAGAACATGAAGGCATCAAAAATTTCACTCGATCTCTCCATTTCGAAGATTTGAATTTCTTACCCAACTTCACATCGTTTTATCGTGGAAGAGCATTGGGCAATATCAAGAGGGTCACTAGGCCATTCGAACATCGAACTTCATAATCATTGGCCCTCAAATGAATGATACCATCACTTTCAAATGAACAAGAGTTGTCATTTATGATCTTTTTGGCTTTTTTTTGCAACTCTAGTATCATTTCCTTGGTTTTGGCATCTTGGAATTTTATTGGTTTGGCTCTATTGCAAATATCCAAGATTTCATCCATGTTAATTGCAACCCTTTTTCTTGAGACTCCAACTCCAATGCGTTAATTTTGATCATTTGATAAGGAGAATTACATACTCCAATTCTTGTTCTCACATTGGTCTTCAAAGTAGCAATTTCAAACTCGAGTTGGATCATTTCATGGCACCGAGTTAGGTGCAAGTTACGAAAGTCATCCCTCATTTGGAATATTAGATCTCTTAGCATCACACCCTTTGCAAGTCACTAAGACAAGTACAAAAACCAAGATTGACTCACAACACCCATCTCTTCACAAATCTATTCATCTAAAGAGGCATCCACATAAGAATTCCCAACATGAACTCTTGCACAACAAGGCCATGGGTCATCAACATAGGGCTTGCAACCACCAAACATTGTTTCTTCATAAGAAGCCATAGAACCAAACAAAAACAAAGCAAACTAAATATTCACAATTTGGATAGAAACTAGTAAACTATAATTCTAAATGGATTCAATATGCCAAATTGTTGTCACTACCCAAGGTACCCCCTAGATGTGACAAGGCGTACAAGACCCCGAGAGGCCTCATACAACCAACTTAGCATACATTACATACAAGATAATATAGAATAAAAGTTCAAAGAGAATTTCATATCAAAGCTTTTAAAAGGAATAGTGGAAGTCTACATCTCATGTCTCAAAGCAAATCTATCATAGAAAGTAAAGTTTGGGACGTAACCCCGTACAGATCTGAAATTGAAAAGAAAATATACGAAAATAAGAACAACTAGGCTATGTCCTCGGATGGATGAGGACTCACCAAGCCTTCTATCAATTTGCTGCTGTAAAGCTCATGCCATGAGTGGAAGGTAAATCACCACGTCCTACACCAAAGAAGTTAATGTAGGAAAAAGTATGCATTAGCACAATTAAGTACTAAGTATGATAGCAATGCACATAAACACATAAATCATGCTAGAGAGACATATAATCAGTACGTGCAATGGCTAAACTTAAAATGTGATAAACATGAAACATAAAGCATATATCAAGGCAAAAGAAAGCAAAATCATCTTTTATTTATCATGAGAACACTTGTTCATTAACTTGTGGGGAATAGCCTTAACCATGTGAGCTATCAACATGGAATCCGGTGTCTACCCCACACCGAAAAGAGGTGTCCTACTTGCCAATGTAAGACCATGAACTTCTTAGCTTATGTGGATCCACTAGCTAATGTCTACTTAAAGACAAAATCCTATGGTGGCAACATAGTTTATGGGATAGAAATTGCTTTAGGAGACCCGGCCTCAACTAACGGGAGAGCTCCATCTAGAAAACCCAGCCTCTACTAATGGGAGAGCTTTCACTAAAAGACCCGGCCTAAACTAACGGGAGGGCTTCCATCTCAATATCCACTCGGTGCTAAGCATAACTCCCACGGATTAGTCATTAACAGATTCATATCATTTTACATTGAGAGGTACAACTAAGGTTACCAATCCAAGCTAAAATCATACTTATGGACGCTCATCTTTCATGGACCTTGTCCAAGCTTACATCATTAGAATATCTCCTTAAGAACATGGGTAATCACCTCTTTGTTCTTCTTTTACCATAATGGGAGAATTACGTGAGAAAACCTTTCACTACTCAACCATAGCATCATCATATCATAACTTTGGTACTTTACTCTCAAAGCACCCTTAATTCATTAATAACTTCATATGAGACATGCATAAGTTCATTAGCTTCTTCTTCACTTAGATTATCACGCTCATAATTCATAGTTCATAGAGTTCATATGGGTTCATCCAAGTTCAACTCATATCATGCAAATCAATGCAAGCTCATGCTTAGAAAGCCATAATTAAGACAATTTACCAATACTTGAAGGAACTCACTTAATAGGGGAAAACCATGCTAAATTCATAGGATTATCCTAAATTCATACATAATTCAAGCTTAGTTTCATAGATAATTCATAAACATCATCAATTCATGGTTCAACCCAGCAATCAAAGCATAGATTATCAATTTGGGGAGAATTAGCTTGGGATCATGGGGGTTCATGCATTCTTTACATCAAATCATGTAATTCACGCTAATTTGTGCACTAAGTTACTTTATCACGCTAGATCATGCACTATAAATCATAAAATCAACAATTGAAATCATAATTGAAGAACCCACAATAATTGCTCACAAACCCTAATTCAATTGGGTTAGATTAAACCTTGAAATTCATGAAGAAAAGGAAGGGCCCATTAGAGGAAAGGACTTCTAATGGTGAACACTATCATGCCTCAAAGAAATCCACAAGAAATTGGAGAAGATTGAAGGTATTCTACGGAGGATTCAAGCTTTCTTCTTCTTCCTTGAGAGTTGGGAGAGTTTCTTTTAGAGAGAGAAATATTTGAGAGAAGATAATTGGGAATGAATTAGAATGAAAGGAATTAGACTTAGAAAGTATTTATAGGTCTTAGACTAAGGGTAAACCCGACTTAGCTTAATAGGTAAACAATTAGGGAAAAGACCTAAAAGCCGTTAATTAATAACTTTCGGGGCCAATCGACGGAGAGGATCTACGGTCCGTACATCAATTGATGGACCGTCCTGCTCTTCCGTCAATTGATTCAGAAAGTTCATTTTGGGAAGAAAATTTGGCTAAGTCTGGAATACATCTACAAAACCCATCTACCTGCTCGTCAACTGAACTATGAACCATCCCGCTATTCCGTAGGTCGAAGATCAGAAACTTGGAAATCCTGAAAGTTCACAGTGCCATTGACGGTCCCCACCTATGGCCCATCAATCCATCTACGGCCCGTAGGTGGCCTCCGTAGGTCACTGTCTTCAAGTGAGTTCTGCAATTAAAATCCTTTGAAAGCTTGGGGTATTACAATATCTCCCCCTTGGGAACATTCGTCCTCGAATAAGAATCAAGACATCATGAGAAGGGTAATAGACATGGACTAACAACCCAACCTAGCATGCAATCACATAAGTGCACATTTTCGAGAAGGAAACATCAACTCCAAGCAAAAGCATGATCAACACATCATATCATGAAGAGTTTATGCAACTCATACTCGAATGCACATAATCATATAAGACTCTTCATGAACATGCATAATCAAGGAATTATGGAAATTAACTATGACAAATGAGACCAAAAGAATGAACCATGAGGAACTAGATACCTCAAGCTAGAGTAGGATCGGAAGGAAAGAGATGAGGATATCGGGACATCATATCAGCCTCGGCCTCCCAAGTAGCACCCTCAACCAATTGATTCCTCTATAGAACATTCACAGAAGCAACTTCTTTACTCCTCAACTTCCGGACTTACAGGTCTAAAATCTCAACCGGAACTTCTTCATAAGTAAGACTATCCTTTATGCCAGTATTCTCTAATAGCACAATAGAGGTTGGATCACCAACACACTTTTTCAACAAGGAGACATGGAAAACCAGATGCACCGATGCCAAATCATTAGGCAAGTCAAGCTCATGAGCAACCTTACCAACACGTATCAAAATCGGATAGGGGCCTACATAACGGGGACTAAGCTTTCTTTCTTCCCGAATCTCATTACACCCTTCATGGGAGAAATTTTCAAGTAAACCAAATCATCAACCTCAAATTCTAAATCTCTCCTTCTAACATCGGCATAGGACTTTTGTCTACTTTGAGCCGTTTTCAACCTTCCCCTAGTAAGTCAAACTTTCTCCATAGCCTCATGCACCAACTCCGGGCCTATCAAAGAAACTTTACCAACTTCAAACCAACCTATAGGAGATCTACACGTCCTACCATAGAGAGCCTCAAATGGAGCCATGCCAATGCTAGAATGGTAGCTATTATTATAAGCAAACTTAATCAAAGGCAAGTGATCATCCCAAGTACCCTTGAAATCAATTACACATGCTCTCAACATATCCTCCAAAGTCTAAATAGTATGTTCCGCTTGCACATCGGTTTGGGGATGAAAGGTTGTACTAAGCCTAACACGAGAACCAAGTCCTTTTTGGAACGACTTCAAAAATTGAGAAGTAAATTGTGCACCACGATCGGAGAAGATGGATGAAGGCACTCCATGCAGCCTAGCCATCTCCCTCAAATACAACTTAGCATAATCCTCCACCGAACAAGAAGTCTTGATAGGAATGAAATTGGCTGACTTTGTCATTCTATCAACAACAACCCAAATCGAATCATATTGTCGCCTAGTGCGAGGTAAACCAACAATAAAATCCATATTCACATCTTCCCACTTCCAAGTAGGAATATCAATTTCTTGGGTCAAACCTCCCGGCTTTTGATGCTCAACTTTCACTTGTTGACAATTAGGGCACTTAGCCACAAACTCGGCAATATCTTTCTTCATTCAGTTCCACCAATAAATTTCCCGCAAATCACGGTACATTTTGGTAGCTTCTGGGTGGATGGAATCGCGAGAACTATGGGCTTTCAATAAAATCTTCCCTCTCAAGTCATGAACATTGGGAACACACAAACGACCTTGATTCGAAGCACACCATCTCCCCCTTGGGAGAAAACCTCTATGGACTTCTTGAGTACTACTTCCTTTAGTTCAACCAATTAGGATCAAGATCTTGCTTAGCTTTCACATCATGCACAAAAGAGGATTCGGAACCATTGTGAACCGTAACACCACCCTTAGCGGAATCAATCAATCGAACACCCAATCGGGCTAGACTATGCACATCACGAACCAACTCTTTCCACAACTATAACAATCATCCGTACCGGCTAAACATCTACCCTCGTGCTATTTCCCACACTTGGCACAAGGAGGCAATAAAGAACCACCATTATTCCCTCCTTGAGACTTGGGGTTAGACACCCTATCATTGTCGAACTTTGGAGGAGCATTGGATGAGCCTTGGCCGGAGAACCTTTGTCGAAATCTAGGATGACCATGTCCATCGGACCTTGCATGCGAAAAGTTACCATCTCCGATCCTAGCCCTCTTGGTCTCTCTAGACCTTTCCTTAAGCTTTTCTTCCTCTATTTTTAGGCATACACAATGAGATGAGAAATGTCCATATCATTAACAAGCATAGTAGTGCGGCATTCCTTAACCAACATTTCGGACACCCCCGAAACAAACTTGCTCATTCTTGCCCTTGGATCCGGAACGATGGAAGGAGCATATCGGGACAACTGTGTGAACTTCAAAGCATACTCTTTCACATTCATATTTCCTTGTCGAAGGTTGATAAACTCAAGCACCTTTGCCTCCCTCATTTAAAGGGGAAAGAACATATCAAGGAAAGCAACCTTGAATTTCTCCCAATCAAGAGGACCCTCATTAACTGCCCTCTCACTCTTCCATTAATTGAACCAAATTTGGGCAACACCCTTGAGTTGATAAGCAGCCAACTCCTCTTTCTCTTCCAGCGTCACACCTATAATCATCAACACCTTGTATACTTCATCAATGAATTCTTAAGGATCTTCCTCAACCTTAGAGCCATGGAATTCTGGAGGATTCATCCTTGTAAAGTCCCTCACTCTTGATACCGCCGTACCCATATTTGGGTTCACGGGAGCCACCACCTCTCTATTGGCTTGAGCCGTCACGACTTGAGCCAACACTTGGAAAGCAGCCCTAAACTTCTCATTAGTAACTTGTTCCGCCAAAGGGTCGGCCAAAATTTTAGAAGCTTGAGGAGGAGCTTCTTGTTCCACATTATCTCCTATGTTTCTTCTAGCATAAGCTCTTCGGGTCGCCATATCCTGAAATGCATAGATTAGGGATTAGGAGAGCGACTTATAGAGTTAAACTCTATGGCATGACTTAGGAATTATTAAAGAACTGAAGTTTCTTTAACGTCTTATAGCCTCTTATTCATAAATGTGGCCCGCTTCATACTTATGAACAAGATTCTACTTGATGCAGCTTATGAGATATCCTAGGATCTTTCAGAAACCTTGCGCTCTGAATACCAAGTTTGTCACGACCAAAGGTACCAGCTAGATGTGATATGGCGTTCAAGACCCCGAGAGGCCTCATACAAGCCACTTAGCATACATTACATATAAGATAATAGAGAATAAAAGTTCAAAGAAATTTCATATCAAAGCTTTTAAAAGGAACAACGGAAGTCTACATCTTATGTCTCAAAGACAATCTGTCATAGAAAGTAAAGTTTGGGACGTAACCCCATACAGATCTGAAACTGAAATGAAAATACATGAAAATAAGAAAAACTAGGCTATGTCTTCGGATGGATGAGGACTCACCAAGTCTTCTATCAATCTGCTACTGTAAAGCTCTAGCCACGAGTGGAAGGTAAATCGCCACGTCCTACACCAAAGTAGTTAATGTAGGCAAAAGTATGCGTTAGCACAATTAAGTACTAAGTATAATAGCAATGCACATAAACACATAAATCATGCTAGAGAGATATATAATCATTACATGCAATGGCTAAACTTAAAATGTGATAAACATGTAACATAAAGCATATATCAAAGCAAAAGCAAGCTAAATCATCTTTTCTTTATCATGAGAAAACTTTTTCATTAACTTGTGGGGAATAGCCTTAACCGACATGTAAGACCATGTGAGCTATCAACATGGAATCCGGTGTCTACCCCACACCAAAAAAAGGTTTCCTACTTGCCAAGGTAAGACCATGAACTTCTTAGCTTATGTGGATCCACTAGCTAATGTCTACTTAAAGACAACATCATATGGTGGCAACATAGTTTATGGGATAGAGATTGCTTTAGGAGACTTGGTCTCAACTAACGGGAGAGCTCCATCTAGAAAACCCGGCCTCTACTAACATGAGGGCTTTCACTAGAAGACCCGGCATCTACTAACGGTTGAGCTTCCATCTCAATATCCACTCGGGGCTAAGCATAATTCCCACGGATTAGTCATTAACATATTCATATCATTATAGATGGAGAGGTACAACTAGGATTACCAATCAAAGGTAAAATCATACTTATAGACGCTCATCTTTCATGGACCTTGTCCAAGCTTACATCATTAGAATAGCTCCTTAAGAACATGAGTAATCGCCTCATTGTTCTTCTTTTATCATAATGGGAGAATTAAGTGAGAAAACCTTTCACTACTCAACCATAGCATCATCATATCATAACTTTGGTACTTTACTCGCAAAGCACCCTTAATTCATTAATAACTTCATACAAGACATGCATGAGTTCATTAGCTTCTACTTCACATAGATTATTATGCTCATAATTCATAGTTCATAGAGTTCATTTGGGTTCATGCAAGTTCAACTCATATCATGCAAATCAATGCCAGCTCATGCTTAGAAAGCCATAATTAACACAATTTACCCATACTTGAAGGAACTCACTTAATAGAGGAAAATCGTGCTTTTTACTTGATCATGCTAAATTCATAGTATTATCCTCAATTCATTCATAATTCATGCTTAGTTTCATAGAGAATTCATAAACTTCATCAATTCATGGCTCAACCCAACAATCAAAGCATAGATTATCAATTTGGGGAGAATTAGGTTGGGATCATGGGGGTTCATGAAATCTTTACATCAAATCATGTAATTCACGCTATTTGGTGCGCTAAGTTACTTTATCACACTAGATCGTGCACTACAAATCATAAAATCAACAATTGAAATCATAATTGAAGAACCCGCAATAATTGATCACAAACCCTAATTCAATTGGGTTAGAGTAAACCTTGAAATTCATGAAGAAAAGGAAGGGCCCATTGGAGGAAAGGACTCCTAATGGTAAACACTATCATACCTCAAAGAAATCCACAAGAAATTGGAGAACATTGAAGGGCTTCAATTGAGGATTCAAGCTTTCTTCTTCTTCCTTGAGAGTTGAGAGAGTTTCTTTTAGAGAGAGAAATATTTGAGAGGAGATAATTGGGAATGAATTAGAATGAAAGGAATTAGGCTTAGAAAGTATTTATAGGTCTTAGACTAAGGGTAAAATCGACTTAGCGTAATAGGTAAACAATTAGGGAAAAGACCTAAAAGCCCTTAATTAATAACTGTCGGGGCCAATCGACGGATAGCATCTACGGTCCGTACATCAATTGACGTACCATCCTGCTCTTCCGTCAATTGATTCAGAAAGTCCATTTTGGGCTAAAAATTTGGCTAAGTCTGGAAGGCATCTACGGAACCCATCTACGGCCCGTCAACTGAACTACGAACCGTCTTGTAATTCCGTAGGTCAAAGTTCAGAAACTTGGAAATCCTGAAAGTTCACAGTGCCACTGACGGTCCCCACCTACAGCCCGTCAATCCATCTACGGCCCGTAGGTCACTGTCTTCAGGTGAGTTCTGCAATTAAAATCTTTTGGAAGCTTGGGGTATTACAATTGTTCCCCGGCAGCAGCATAATTTTTTATAACGCTCAACTACACCTATTATGATTTAAATTGAAGGTAGTCACTAACAAGTATAAAGCCAACGATGAGTTGGGGTCGATCCTACGAGGAAAAATGTGTAGGTTATTGAAGAAATAAAGAATTACAAGCTACTAATTTTATCCCGAAATAAAAGATACAATTACAATATTAAGATATCAAGTATTAATTTAGGATAGGGGATAGACGAGAGCAAGTTCCAGAGCCTTTTCAAGCAAAGATACCAATGGGATTTGGAAATGGGAAGTCAATCAACCCCTATACGATCCATTGCATATTAGCTTCATACAATCTCAATTAATCATGAATAAAATCATATATACCTTGGAATCTAAATTATCCACCTATTCCTCTCGAATATAGGCACATACTTCTCAACTAGTTCTCACAAACCTAGTCAAGTGACAACACAATTAATCAAATTATAAGCATTGCATGGAATCACTATTTCTAGCTATTATCCAGTATATAGGTTGTTACACCACAAATTATGCACCAATCAACCTTTCCCAATCTAAATTGACTCTCACAAGCTCAATCAAAGTAAATGGGAAAGTCCTATGAGTGATCAAATCCATTGGAAAGCAATTAAAGCATGAAACTGATTGGATAATCAAAGACCCATTTCATATATGAAAAAGTATTCAACTAATTACAAAAGCACAAGGTAAAGATTAACAACCCAAATATTGTTTATCACTAACACAATATCCAAATCACCAAATAACAACTACACCTAGGATTTAAGCATTACAAAGCAAAAAGTTGAAGAAAGGGTGAAAAACAGTTACAAATCTAGCATTCAATCTTCACTCTAATGGTGGTTGTTGTGGAAAGTTTCTCTCAAAGCTAGGCCCTAGTTCCAAAAATATCTTCTCTAATGCATCTTCAATGCGTCTTACCCTAAATAGTTGTGCCTAAGTGTATATTGTGAATTGGGATAAAAAATATGAATTTCCAAAACTACCATGATGACTGTATTCCTCATTCCAGAAGATTTTACCGCATTTGCGGTTCATGGATGACTGAAGCTCCGCTTTTGCTGGTCAGTTGACCGCGTTCACGGAGAACATTTTGCCATCAGCTTTATATTCTCTATTTTTAGCTCCATTTTGCTTCAATTTCTATTCTTTTCCATCAAAACTCCTTCCCAACCACAATATATCTGCAACAACAATATTAAGGGATAATTAGCCTCTTTCTCTACTTGAGTGCCACAAAATCATAAGAAAAAGAGCTCCAAATGAGTTAAAATCACCCACTCATCAGTAGTTTAACCTTCCTGTCTACTATGGAGTGACCTTTGGCTTTGGACATTCAGTATTTAGCTAATAGGATGTTTCATGTTGATATTTCATATTCTAGGCATGTGTTGGCCTATGTGGAATTTTAGTCTACCTTGTTGGAGTGGATTCGTGGTTACCAGTTTGAGAATGAGACCTTGGTTGCCCTTCAAGATTGATGTTGGGAGATGACACTGGACAATCTACCTTAAATTCAGCAGGGGTTTTGAGATATGATAGTCGTACTCTTATGTGTGCTTCGAGAATTGGGGATTTTGTTCAATTGATCCTTTGTAAGGCCCATGATTTGAGATATGATATCCATTCGGGCGTCGCAAAGACGTATCATGATTTGAGGTAGCACAACTGGTGGAGAATTATGAGGAGAGATATTGTAGACTATGTGTCCTATTACCTATGTTACTAGCATGTGAAGGCCGAGAATCTGAGGCTTGATTGTGAGTTTTAGAGATTACCCATTCCGGAGTTGAAGTGAGATCATATCACCATGGACTTTATTGTGGGTTTGCCTTGGGCTTCTAGAGATGTTTACAGTATTTGGGTCATCATGGATTGATTAACCAAGTCAGCACACTTCTTTTTTGTTCAGTCTTCATTTAATGTTGAGAGGTTGGCTCGTACCTATACTCAGGGGGCGGTTCATCTTCATGGTATGCCTAAGTGCATTATCTCAGATCGAGGTTCTTAGCACTTATAGATTTTGGAGGAACTTTTTGGAAGAGTTGGGCACTCGTGTTGACCTTAGCACAACTTTCCACCCGAAGATCGACTGGCAATCAGAGTATATTGTTCAGTTTCTTAAGGATATGTTGATGGCCTGTGTTTTGGACTTTGGGGGTCAGTGGGACAAATTCTTGCCTATGGCGGTGTTTGCGTACAACAACTTCCACTTAGTATTCTGATAGCCCCGTTTAAGGCCTTATATGGTAGGTGTTGTCACTCTCTAGATAATTGGTTTTATTCCTCAAAGCCTAGGCAGCGTGGTACTGATTTGCTTCAGGAGACTTTAGATCATGTGCGGGTGATTCAGGATAGGCTTAGGACAACTCAGAGTAAGCACGACATTTATGTCGATCATAGGCGTCATCTGTTGAGATTTTTAGTTGATGATTATGTATTCCTTCATGTGTCGCCCATGAATGGCGTGATGGGTTTTCAGAAGCGGGGAAAGCTTAGCCCCTGGTATATTAGGCCATTTTTAGATTCTCCGGACAGTTGGCGATGTCCCTTATAAGTTGGCCCTACCTCACATATTTGCACCTATTCATCGACTTTTCCATGATTCGACGCTGCATCAGTATGTTCATGATGAGTCTCATGTGCTCCGGTATGATTCAATTGAGATGGATGATTGTCTAACCTTTGTAAAGAAGAAAGTGGCTATCCTTGCCACAAAAGTGTGGTGGCTTCATTGAAGAGACATTTTTGTGGGTAAATTCTATTGGTGGCATCCTCCAGTGGAGGAGGCTACCTAGAAGACCGAACATGAGATGCAAGAGTAGTTTCTCGGCTTGTTTGAGCATATAGGTACTTCTTGACTATTACTTTCACAGATGACAGTCCTCTTTAGTAGTGGATATTATAATTACTCTCATGGTCATTCTTGTGTAAATGCCTTTGTTTAGTCATTTAGAGCATTCCTATAGAAACCTTAAGTTATTTATGTCTTGTTGGGACTGGAAGTTTGGTTAACTGATCGTTCGTTTGGTGTTTGTGCAAGTTTCTATGTTTTTGGAGCTTTTGAAACTTGAACGGTTGACTTCGGTCAAAAGATAAGGAAGACGGCCTCAAAATGAAATTTTGATGGTTCCGTTAGCTCTGAAACATTGATTTTTGTCTAGAATGACCTTTCGTGTGGATCCCGAGGCTTCTAGACTAACTCCAAGCCCCCTTATGGATTTTGGCTTAAAATGGAGTGTGAGTGTGGGTAACACTTTTTGTAGAGATGACCTTTGCTAGAAATTTTGACTGCTCCGTTGAATCTGGAATGCCGAATTTTATTAGGTAGCATATTTTATTTTCATGCATGGGGTTCCGAATGAATCTCATGCACCCCATCTAGAATTTTTACAATGGCCAAATCCAACCGATGTGCATCAGCTGGTGCAGGCCATTTAGCCTTTCGTGTTTGTGGGGACCTAGTCCGTGTTTCCGAAGGCCAAGCTTCTGAGCCTCCGCGATCACGAGGCCTCGCTGTGTTCGTGATATGTAGTCCTGTAAACCCTTCGAATTGTGATCTTTTTTGGGACACAAGTTTCGGGAGGTAATTAGGACCTTTTGTTGGAGTCAATTCTAGAATTTCCAGTGCAGGTCCCACATTTTTCATTTTGATTCCAATTTGGGCCCGTCTCTAATTATTGTGTTTTTGGTATCTAAATAACTGTATTAACATTGTGAAACTATTTTTGAGAGCGTGGCAGCACTCTGAGGCCGTTTGGAAGGGAAAAGCTCATGTATAGTGATTTGGAGCGCGCGCTAATGACCTTAAGGTAGGTTATGAATTCTCGTTGCTTATATTGAGTTTTATTATGTAAATGGACATAAATTTGTGTGAATTTGGGGTGGGTACTTAGTTTATCATGCTTAATTCCCTAGAATTCATGTTTTAGGCTTTTTTTGGGGGGTTTTCGGGAATATGAGCATGTTGTTTGTGGTGTGCTTTAGTTATTTTTTGGGTGACTCGTGTTACATCACACATTATTAAATCAACAAATTCATTTTTACCCCAGAAGATAATCACTAATTTTCTAGTAACATTTAACAATAATAAGATATATGAGACCCTTAAATATTTCTCATTACTCCTAACCACATAATAAGGCATACAAGGTTCAATACACTTAACGAAAGGTCAAAGAAGTCCACTTGCCTTAAAAGAGAATGACATCAACTCGGTACTTGGGACTTTCCTTTACGATGAGTCTCCAAATCCACAAAATCAAATCAAATAAGTAATCTGAATAAGAAATAATGAACAACACCCACAATGCTGGTTTTGGAAACGGGGTCTAGTTCCACCCAAGAAGTCATTTCTGAGGGCTGAGGGAAAATATCATTAGTGAAAACCTATAGAATTTTGAGTTGAAATCAAGCTTAAAACTCTATTTTTCTTAACAATCAAGTTCAAGACAAAACCCACAAAGTTTGAATCAAAAATCAACAATTATATGATAAAATCATTAAATAATCGATGGGTAATGAGGGTTTGGAATAAAAATTACTTACCCAAAAGTTTTGTCTTCATTAACCTCTTTAAAATAACCACTCTAGAGTTTTCAAAGCTCAAAAATGAAAAATAAGGAAGAAACCCCGATTTTTGGAAAATAAGATTTTGTTAGGCTAAATGTTCTCCCCGAACACGGCCCCTTCACCGCAAATGCGGAGGTTAATCACAAGGACCCTTCGCGAGAGGAGACACTACCCTGTGAGTACATGGGCCAATACCCCGACGCTCCGCCATAACACCCAAGCCTTCAAGAATGTGGAGGTCAGTACACCTCAACCCTCTACAATCACATCCAAAGCTCCGTGAATGCAAAGGCCACAACACGCAACCCTGCGTGAACCCGACAAGGCTCCATGAATGCAAACAATCCACCAGATAATAGATACAACAAACACCAATTCATAAAACACTCTCTAAAAGGACCCTCGGGATTCATTAGAAATCCCATGCACACAAACCGAACATGCTACCCAACTAAACTGGGCGTTCCAAACTTAATGGAACCATCGAAACACAGATTTGATGTCTACTTGACTTGGTACCCACTAAAATCACAATAAATTAACTCTTATTCAAAGAGGCCAAACTACCCTCGGAACCTCTGAAAATTCAATGAAGATCCTACGTAGATCTAAAATCACAATCTGAATCCAACGGAATTGTCAGAAATCCAATTAGAGGGTCTGAACTCTGAATATTAACCAAAGTCAAATATTGGCCTAAATTCACTTAAAATTCAAACTCAAGAGCTCAAATCCACATAAAGACTTTGAAACTGAAAATGACAACATTCTTAGAAAAAATTTCACATTTTAGAGCTAATGGAACAGATAGAATTCCATTCCAACACTACTAGCTCCGAGTGTTGACAAAAATAACTTTTACAAACTTAAAGCCTCCAAAACTCTAAAACATCCAAAACCACAACTTTTTTATTCGATTTTAAAACCAAATTCGTAAACTGACCAAATATGACTGGGGTCAACTATTATAACAACTTGGTATCACTATAGTTTATGCTAAATATAGTGTGGTTCAAGATTGCTCACGTGGGATGATATTTATAATCTTTTAGTAGGAATGAATGAGCCTTGGTTTATTGGTGGTGATTTTAATGTTGTCCTAAATTTAGAGGAAAAAATAGGTGGTCTACTAGTTTCTAATGCAGACTATGAAGATTTTGAAAGATGCATCTTATCAGTGACATATCATAAGTTAATTTCAAAGGTAATCCTTTCACTTTAGTGGAGTTGTAGAGCTAGAGTTGATTATATATTTAAAAGACTAAAAAGAATTCCAATTAATCAATAGATTCAAGGATGGTTTAATCATACTCAGGAGGAACATATTCCAAGAACAGGGTTTAATCATGCTCCTACGTTACTGACTTATGAATCTAACGTGGTCAAACTCAAAAAGCCTATAAGGTTTCTAAAATTCTGGATTTAAATTGCATATTTTAAGGAAGTTGTCAAACCTAATCGGTGTACTGAGGAATCACAAAGTCCATTTTTTTATTTTAAGGAGAATATAAAGAGAATCAAGACTTCTTTCACCAAATGGAGTAGAGATACTTATGGTGATATTTTTAAAAATATTATCATTAGAAAAGAGATTTTAAAGTTTAAAGAACAATTGTTTGAAGAAATTCCAACAATAGAAATGAGATAAATGCTACAAAGAGCTCATGAAAAATATAAAAAGTATCTTCATTTTGAAGAGATTTTTTGGAAACAGAAGGCAGGGGAATGGTTTGGGAATGCAGACAGAAATACATGGTTTTTTCACAGCATAGTGAAGGGCAGAAGAAAGAAACTCCAAATTCAAAGAATTCAGAACACTCAAGGAGATTGGTTCGAGTTAGTACAAGACATTACAGTTGAGGCGGTTCAGTTTTATCAAAATCTTTTCTCTCAGGAAAGAGATGCCACGTCTTTCTCCCTTCTCAGACACATTCTTGGTGTCATTAGTCAAGAAGAAAATTCAGAATTGTGCAGATTTCTAGATTTAAGTGAAGTTAAAAAAGGTTGTTTTTTGCCTAAATCGAGAAAGTGCTAGTTGTCCTAATGATTTAACAAGGAGATTCTATCAAAGTTATTGGGATATTGTGGGGAGAGATGTTCTGATCATGGTGCATGAATTTTTCAAGGGTAATTCTCTTCCAAAATCAATTACTTATACTAATTTTGTTTTGTTACCTAAGAAGGAGAATGTTCGGAAGTTTATTGATTTATGACTAATTAGTCTGAGTAATTTCATCAAAAAAATTATTTCTAGAATTAAGCATGATAGAATTGAAGCTCTACTTCCTAGATTGATTTCTTGCAATCAATTAGGCTTTGTTAAAGGTAGAAGCATCAAAGAGAATATTTTGTTGATTAAAAAAATTGTTTATGATATTAGGAAAAGGGGAAAGCCTAACAATGTAGCCTAAAATTAGATATGGCTAAGGCCTATGATAGAGTTTCCTGGTTTTATTTGATGAAAGTCCTAAGGGGAATGGGATTTTTTGAAGTTCTTGTTGATAAAATTTGGAGGTTAATTTCCAATCATGGGTATTTAGTTGTTATCAATCTTCATGAACATGGTTTTTTCATTCCATCGCCAGAGTAAAACAAAGGGATCCTTTATCCCCTGCTTTATTCATTCTTTCCGTAGAGGTGCTAAGCAAGGCTCTTAGTTCATTATTTGAAGATAATATATTTGTAGGGTATAGTCTTCCTAAATGGAGTGCAAGATTGAACTATCTTGCCTTTACAGCTGGCACTATAATCTTTTCTTTAAAAGATTACTATTTGAAGAAAATAATGGTTGTTTTTCAGAATTATGAAGTTCAATCAGGTTGGAAGGTTAACAAGAGTAAGAGTGCATTCTAACTACATCAAAATGTAGCTGAAAATGTAAGACAACTAGTGGAGAGGTGTATAGGATTTTTAAAAGGGCAATTTCCTTTGACTTACCTTGGCTGTCCCATTACCCATTCTAGAAAAAGGAAATCTCACTATGAGGATTTATTAAAGAAGGTTAAGGAAATATTACTGGCTTAGGAAGGTAACATGTTATCATATGGTGGTAAAGTGATTCTGATCTCTATTGTTCTACAAATTGTTCCCATTCATATCTTATCAGCTATTATTCCTCAAAATTGTGTTATTGAAGAGTTACATAGAATATTTGCCATGTTTTTTGGAGTAATAAAGTAGATGGGTAGAAGTAAACACTGGGCCACGTGGGATAAGGTATGTTTACCAAAACAGGAAGGAGGTTTGGGTTTTAAATCTATGTTTGATGTTTCACAAGCTATGTATGCTAAACTATGATGGAGATTTACAACTCAAAATACCTTATGGTCTAACTATATGTGGACTAGATATTGTAAGAAGTAAATTTCTTCTCTAGTACAATGGAGAAGAGGTTTTGAATAGTGGAAGCATATGCTTAGCAATAGACACTTCCTTGAACAAAATATTTTGTGGGAACATAAGGGAGTTTTAGTATTTATTTGGTATGATAATTGGAAAAGGCTTGGTCCTTTATTTAAAGAAAAACCAGAGACTATGACATGTTATCCTTTGATAGGGATATATTTATTTATGAATGAAAAGGGGTGGAATTATGAGGGGATGAAAGTGAAACTGCCTGAACATATTGTGGAATATGTTAAATACCACATGGATTAGGTGAGGCCGACTATTATAAGGGATAAACCTTGGTGGCTTAAAACAAGTACTTGAAAATTTTCTCTGAAAAGGCTTGGGAGATGTTAAGAAGAAGAGATGAGACTTCGGACTATTATAAAAATATTTAGGTGCAAGGACTACCTTTTGAAATATCTTTAGTAGGATGGAGAGTGTGGTCTTAGAGGGTACCTGTAGGAGCTATTTTAGCAACTTGAAATCCTAATATATCTCCTCTATGTTCCTGTTGTGTTTCTCCTACTAGTAAGTCCTTAGATTATCTATTTCTTAAAATGGAAGTAGTTACCATAGTTTGGAAGTATTTTTCAGATGTTGTTGGTATTATTGGACCCTGGATACAACTGAAGAAAGCTATGAAAAAGTGGTCGGAGGCGCATGGGTAACTCAAGGCAGAAACTGATTTTCAGCCGATTCCTAACATAGTTATGTGGTTTTATGGAAGAGGTGAAATGCAGTTCTTCACGGTGGAGTTTATTCTGTTAATAAAGTTATAGGTGATATAAATCCTACTTTGCACAAATATATAAAAAAGAAGTTTTGTTATATAGATGTTCCTAAAGTTGGGCCTCATATGGTTGCTCTCTTATATGGGTATATACCAACCTTACAATACAAGGTGGTGAGATGGTCTCCGCCTCCAATTAGTTGGTGGAAATGCAATACGGATGGGGTATCAATAGGTAATCTATATCCTAGTTCTGTATCTTTTTTTGTAAGAAACTGTGATGGAAATCTAGTGGGTGCTAAGGAATTGAAAATTAGGGTTACGACAAATCTTGTTCCTAAAGTTGTTGCTATGTGGGAAGGCTTATCATATTTGTGTGTATAATTTCTTAAATTTTATTATGGAGACTGATTACATGGATCTTGTTCAAATTCTTAATGGTGCCTGGGAAGTCCATTGGATTGTTAAAATGGAGCTCAACTGCATTCTTAGATTAAAGGAGGATATGTCAGTAAGAGTACAACACTCCCTAAGGGAGGGAAATACTCTTGCTAATTTTTTGGCTAACCTATATTTTGACTTTATAGGTACATTTGAATATAAGTCATTCAATAAGGTTCCAGTTCAAGGCTAGAGAATTATTCATATGGACAAGCATAGTATACCAAACATGAAATATAACAATCATGTTTTCCCTAGTTCAATTTGCTCAAATACTACAACATACTTTGACTACCAAAAAACCTCAGAAGGTTACATGCCAAGACAACGATCATATAAGCAAGACATGTTCAAAATTCCAAACAATAGTTTAAACATTCAAGTTTTTCCTAATTACATTGCTAATATTCTTTTAGGTTAATTATTAATACTTGTACTATTTGATAAAAAGGTCTAAATATTTACCTATCATATAACGTCTGAACTATTTTTAGTTGGTTACAATACTATGCAACAAGTGAGAGCTTGAGGTATTTCAAATATTATGAAACCAGGACTCATGTGATCTCAGTAAATTTGATTTAATCAATAGTCCCATATTTTACCTGTTTGAATTCTCGTCTAACAGCCTGGGGATATCTTAAGGTGAATGGGCTTATCATTCAAAGATAGAGTCTAATATCTTAATAATGAAATCTTCTTTCCAGTGGTAACATAATTCTTGAAGAAATTGAGTTGAATGCTCTCCGAAGGCTTTGGTCCAATATCTGAAATTTGGGTCCAACCTACAGCAAAGGATTAATTAGTTTTCCTTTAGGAGTTTAATTGTTAATGGTGGTATCAATCCCATTGTAGGGATTCGGTCCATTAGGAGTTAGATCTTAAAAAAGAAAACTAAAGGATAAGTTGAGTTTGATCAAGTACAATTTCACAAACCTGTAATGAATTGTCAAGTGGGGTTTTCATAGATTCATTGTTGAAAAGGAAAGGAAGGCTGAAGAAGATGAACATACATTCTATCTATCCTTGAATCTTTGGTCTTTTCCTAAATTTAATGTATGTTATATTATTTTTTATTTCGTTGGGCCAGGCCACTTTGGGCCTAGCACGTATGAACTATTTTTTTAAGCATTGTCCAACATGGACACTCTTTAATAAAACATTATCCACCACTAAAAATCATGTTCGTCCTCGAACATTAAGTAAAACAAAGTGCTTAAAGCTTGGAAAAGCTGAGGATATCTAAAATGCATATAAAGCTCCATCTCCCAGGTAGCCTCCCTGATGGAACGGTACTTCCATTGCACTTTCACAAAAGCAACTCCTTAGTCCTTAGCTTTCAAACCTCCTTATCAAAAATAGTTATAGGCTCGTCCAAAATGACAAGTCTGGATCAAAAACCACATAATCAAGTGAAATCACATGGATCTCATCTGACACATGCTTATAAAGCATGGATACATGGAAAGCAAGATGGAAAATGGATAAGATAGGTGTCAAGGACAACTTATAGGCCACCTCTCCAATCCGCCCCAAAATCTCAAAATTGCTAATGAACCCTGGGCTGAGCTTTCTCTTCTTCCCAAATCTCATCACACCCTTCATTGGTGATACCTTAAGCCAAGCATGATCTCCATGAACTCCATAAATCGAACCCTCCTATCAGCATAACTCTTCTGTCGGGTCTAGGCTGTCAACAACCTACTTTGAATCAAATGGACCTGCTCCATAACATCTCTAAGAAAGTGTGTATCCAAAGTATTCACCTAAAAAACATTGAACCAATCAATTAGAGATCTACACCTCCTACTATATAGCCCCTTGAATGGGGCCATTTAAATGGTGGAATGAAAATTGTTGTTGTAGGCAAACTCTCCTAAGGGAAAATGTTGATCCCATCGAGCACCAAAATCAATCATACACCCTCGGAGCATATCCTCTAATATCTAAATTGTCCGCACGAACTGTCTATCCGTCTAGGGTGAAAAGTTGTTCTCATATCTAACTGTGTACCCAACCCATGTTGTGAGCTCTCCAAAAGTGCCAAGTGAAGAGAAAAGCTCGGTCTAAGACAATAGAAACAGACATCCCATGCGTCAAGCTATCTCTCTGATGTAGATCCAAGCCAACTTCAAGGTCGTATACTTCACCTAAATCCGGATGAAATGGGCGGACTTAGTCAGTTTATCAACAATCACCTAAATCGAATCATAACCACCCATTGTGGTAGGAAATCACATGATGAAATCCATGGTGATATGCTCCGACTTCCAAGTAGGAATGGGCATCCTCTGAGACACACCACCTGGCCTCTAATTCTCATACTTTGCCTATTGACAAGTTAAGAAACTAGCAAAAAACTCTAAAATGTCCTTCTTCATACCATGCTACCAATAATGTTGACTCTATATCTTGGCCGCTCTCAAGTGAATAGAGTACCTCGAATAATGTGCCTCCTCCAAGATAAATTTCACCAAATCACCTACCTTAGGCACACAAATCTTGTCTCTAATACTCAACAACTCCTCTGAATCAAGTATTTCTTCCTTAACTTCGCCTCTCATCACCTTATCTAGAATAATACATAGTTTCTGATCATTAAATTGTCTCTCCCTAATCTGCTCAATCAGGGAAGATCGGGCCTCAACAAAGGCGATGACATTACCATCCTCCGAAATGTACAACAGTACAAAACTTTTGTCTAGCCTCTTAAAATCTCTATCCAACGATCGCTCCTCAACTCTTATCAAGGCAAGATTTCCCATGATAGAAGACTTCCTACTCAATGCATCCACTACGACATTGTCCTTCTCAGAGTGGTACAAAATAGTCATGTGATAGTCCTTCAACAACTTAAGCCACTTACACTGCCTCAGTTTGAAGTACCTCTAACTGAATATGTACTGAAGGCTCCTATGATAGGTGAAAACCTCGCAATGCAACACATAGAAGTAGTGATGCCACAACTTTTGCAAAAAAATCACTACCGCAAACTCTAAGTCATGGGTAGGATAGTTCTTATCATGAGTCCTCAGCTGTCAAGAAGCATAAGCAATCACTTTCCCCTTTTGCATCCACACACCACCTAATCCGACTCCTGAACTATCACAATACACAGTAAAACCCACACCCTCCTCGCATAGAGTCAAAATAGGAGCCGAAGTCAATAAATTCTTAAGATTTTGAAATCTCTCCTCAAAATCATCGGACCATTGGAAACCCACACTCTTCTGAGTCAATCTAGTCAATGAGGCTATAATTGAAGAGAACACTTAACAAACCTCGTATAGTAGCTAGCTAACCCCATAAAACTACGAATCTAAGTAGGAGAAGTAGGCCTATTTCAACCTCTAACTTCCTCAATCTTTGTTTGATCAACCCTAATACCCTACTTGGACACCATGCGCCTTAATAAAGCCACAGAATCAAGTCAGTACTCGCACTTTGAGAATTTCACATACAACTTCTCATCTCTAAACCTCTTAAGCACTATCCTCAAGTGGTGAACATGATCATCCTTGATAACACTCAACTACACCTATCACAATTCAAGATGTAGGTGGTCGTTAGCAATTAAAACCCAACGAGGAGTAGGGGTCGATCCCACGAGGAATGGGGCAGAGTATAGAATTCAAATATGACGTACTAAAGTGATCTAGCTTTTTGTATTTATAAGTGAATGAATCAATGCATAAAGTGAATCGCCAAATTTTCAATTATCAACAGAAAAGAGTTTTAAATGATTGATCTCAGCAAACACGAGTTAAAGAGTGGTATAACCAATGGAGATTTTAGAACCTTAGGTATGTGTGAGTGTTCAAATACCAATTTCATTAAATGGGTCATTATGAATTGCTTAAGAGTGTTGAAACATAATGGGTAGGCAAGATAATGACTACAATAGCTATTTTGCAACCAACTACCATGCTTTCGATTTGGATTTTATCAAACCCAAATAGGCTATACAATTTGAGCACAATCATATACCTTAATTAAACCCACTTTAATAAGATAAGTAGTACAAGATAGAACTCATACAATTAACAGTGAATAATTCCACTCAATTGCATCTTCAACAAGCATACAAAGAGATATAAACTAGAACTGAATTTGCAACTTCAATTCATAAGATAAAAACATTAATTATCAGTTGAACCCATTCTATTCCAACATTTAATTCAGCAATCCATAAGACTCATAAGCTAATTGTGCATTTGAACACATAATCACTCCCCTAAGGCAATGGGGTTTTAGCTAATCAGAGTAATGATGAAGAGATAGTTACCAAAAACATTAGCCATTGAATTTCCAAGTCTTCAAACAACAAATACAATCAGCTAAAATTTACCCAAAATGCAATTCCCAAGAATTCACAAGAATAATTCACAAAATCCCTCAAAGTGCAATGTACTTTCTAAGCTTGAGTTCTAGTTCTTCTCCCCCAAATTCAATTTAAAAATTTCTATTTTTACTTTCCCAAAAACTCCACGTGATTTGACTTTCAGGATTATTCAGCGGCGTTAGTCAGGCTCACCCTTCTACTCGGTGATGCACCGAGTTACTTGATCTCGCCCATTAATTCTTGACTTTAGTACTGATTTCATTCTGGAACATTAGGCTGTGTGCATCGGGCTCGCCGTTTTGATTGGCGACTCGCTGTCTGGTCCCTCAGCTCACCGACTTGACCTATATTTACTCTTTATTTGCTGGAACTTTAGGCGAGGCTTCGTTCACTCGGTGACTTGCCCAGTTGCCTTTGGCGAGCCTCAACCTTCTTGGTCCTTCAATATTTGCACTTTTTGGCTTCTTTTTGCATTACATTGTCCTTGTCTCATTCCAAGTCATTCATGTTGCACACAAATGATTTAACATTAGTTATAGGTGCAAAATGGGCATTAAGGACACTAATTTGGCACAATCAAAGCTATAAATGAGTCAAAGCTACCGACTCATCAACACCCCCAACTTAAAATTTTGCTCGTCCTCAAGTAAAACAAGAGATCAATGAACTCAATAGGAATGTCTACAAGTAGTGCTACTTGAGAACTCACATGAAAGTACACTCAAGGATTAATCTAAGATACAAGGATCAAATGCACACCAAAAGCATCAAGTTCTGACTAGCCATCATCAATTAAAGTCTATGCTCACATGTGCTTACTTAAAACACAAACTTATGCCCACAAAGATATTTGAATCCCCTAACATCAAGAAGGATTACACTCTCTTGCCCAAGTTCAGTTGAAAATCGATATTTTGGAATCAATACAACACTCACACTCTCAAAAGAGAAAGAGTTTGCACAACTTTGCCCATACGCTTGCCGGAGTTTTCCATCCAACCATCACAAGGTTCATGTAAGATCACAAAGGACTTTAGATGCTTGTAATGGGGCTGAGGTTCAAGGTATGGTCATTTTTGGTTTAGTGGCTCTACCTTCATGAAGCATGCTTTCCATTTCACTTCTTCTTCCCTTTCTCTCAATTATTTCAATTTCACAACTGATCTTTTGTCACTTTGAAGAACACAAATCATTTCTATTAACACCACCTCTTTTATTTTCACCTCCATGCACAATGGTACTATTTTATTCACATTTTTTTCTTTCTTTTCTTTCCAGCTTTTTTTTCTCCCTTTTTTTTATATAAAGGGGTTCCATCTTTTTCACAATCAGCCTTTCAAAAGTTCAAGATTACAAACCTTTAGCTCAGTTTCCCTCTTCATTCTCACCACACCCCCAACTTAGGCTTGGCTATTCAATTGACCAATACTTCACAAAGGTTATAGGTGTGAGAGACATGGTATTTTCACACTAAAGGCTAAGGTTCTCGTATTTATGGTTCAATCAAGAAGAAGGATAGGCTAAAATTGTGCCAAGCTGGGTTCACACCCTCACAAGGTGGTCCACAAAGGTTTAGCAATTAGGTTTATCCTTAAAAATATTTCATGCCTAAGATCATTTCCCACACTCATCAATGCTTAGTCTCATGGACAACCAGGGCAAGTTCTTGGCATCATCATACACACTTTTCAAGTAAAGCTCACCACACATGGCATCAAAACACAATTGTGGATCACAACTCTACGAGTCAAGCTTGCATGCAATGGTCATTGCAAGACTCACCGTCAATAATTTGCTAGTCACAACGAGAGGCTAACGATTTACACAAGGCTATGCAACTCCAATTTTCCTCGTTAGACGCACACCAACATATTTTTCAATCAAGAGCACTATTCAAGTCATCGATATTGAACACACTCGACACTCAAAAGTACAAGAGAACTGCAATCATTCATTTAGCACAAAATTGACAATGATAACATGATAAGAGAAGAGATACCGCTAGAACTCAAGACCATTTCATTCAATTACATGAATATTCAGAATAACAATTAATGGCAAAACAACTAAAGTAACATCCAAAATAACAAACTAAAGTAACATCCAAAATAACAAACACCACCCCACCAAAAAGACAAAGCAGTGTCCTCAATGCTAAATAACAAAATAAACAACAAATAAAAGATAAAAGAAGTGCAATAGAAAGTCCCCCTGTCTCGCTATGCTGGGGGTGTGTCATCCGCTTGGGCATCAGTACTCGGTGCACTCCCCTTGGTCTGGTGGGTCCCACTCGACCCGATCATCGAAGTCTCTCGGAGAGACGCATCAGTGGCAGCCCAAACCATATCCCTCTCTAAGTCCTCAAGGTCAACATAACTAACCTCAAGGCCGAAAAGCAATGCACACATGAAGTAAATGGGGTCGGGGACACGTCCAAAGCACTTCACAAGCAGCCAACGGCAATCAAAATGCAATAATAAGTTCAATAGTGTGTGGGTGTGTGAGTGTACGAGGAAAATTTCAAGTGCAATGAAAATTTGAATTTGAAAAGATTAAAAACCCTTCAGTTCGAGGCCCTAAGGGTAATGGTATTAATGTCACCGTTCCACTCAGCGATGCACCAAGTGGTACCTTTTCTCGTCGAAAGTTACAAGATACCAAGCCATCATTCAAGTCCAAAAGGCGAGTTAAATCGTGCTTGCCCTTCCACTCGGTGACGTGCCGACTAGTGTAGATCCTCGCCTAATATTCCAGTGTAGCTTGTAACTTCAACCTTCAATTTATGATGAATTTAGGCGATCCTAGGGTCAATTGGGTGATTCGCCGATTGGACCAACCCCTCGCCTAGTTGCATTGTCTCGAAATTTTCTACTTCAACCTACACACTCAACACACGTTATTCAAAATACTAAAATAATGCTTAGGTTGCCTCCCAAGAAGTACCTTATTTAATGTCATGGCACGACGTGGACATGCACTCAAGTATCGTCCAAGTACACCACATCAAAAAATCACGCAACAGGAGCTTTTCCAAAATAGAGTTTCAGCCTTTGTCCATTAACTTTAAAGAATGACCCGTTTTCACCTTGAACTTCAATAGCTCCATTGTCAAACACACAGACAACCTTAAAATGGCCTGACCACTTAGACTTGAGCTTACTCGGAAATAGCCGCAAACGAGAATTGAAGAGTAACACACAATCACCCACCCTAAATTCTCGATGAAGTATTCTTGCATCATGCCACCTTTTCATTTTCTCCTTATACAAAGCAGTACTTTCAAAAGAAAGAAGCCAAAATTCCTCCAAAGCATGAAGTAGGTCAACCTGACTTTTGGATGCAACATCCCAGTTCAAATTTATGGTTTCAAAGCCCACAAGGCAGATCCAAGCTCTAATGAGCTGTGGTGATTCTCGCGCTGTTGTTGTCGTTATTCTGATGGAGGGTGAGCTTGTTGGCGATCAAAATTGACTCATGTCCATCTATACATAGTTTTTGATTAGTCCTTTGTATTTCAAGATAGCTTGTTTATTTATTGTATATGTCTAGTCTGTATTCATTTTTAGTAGCATTGCACTAGCATTTACCATGTTTTGGGATGGATCATGTATTTTGTCCTTGTTCAAGGTATGTGTATATATATATATATATATATATATATATATATATTCTCTTCTATTTCCGCTATTTTTATATTAACACATGTAGTTTTGTGCTTCTTAATTCTTCTGCGGCCTAGGCCAATTATTTTTGGTTCTGGGCTAAGGGTTAGGTGTATCTATTGGTGCATTTAGTAGGTGACATCATGGCTCCTGTTATCAGGTTGTGAAAGGTTGGTATCAGAGTTCCAAGTTCACCGGTATTGTTGGTGCAAAGCTAATATCTACTAGAGTCCGATAGATCGGTTCAGAGACATATGTATCCTATCTTCAGCAGGCTATAGGGCATCTTTAGGAAAATTCTTTCATTTGATTTTGGATTTTGCGTTCTTAGTCATGATGGTTTCAGGTATTCTCACTTGATTCATTCTTTCACAAATAATGCACAAGAAAAGTGTCGCATCAGGGGATGATGCCCTCGAGCCTTCGGATAGAGCCTATGTAGGGGCTAGGCTAGAGGCCATGCATGAGCGGAAATAACTATTCAAGATCATGGTAGAAATGTGACCCCTGACCTAGTTATTCAGATCCAACAGGCACTTATTCCCCCATTATTGGTGGGGTCAGGGCCAACCCAGCCACCAGCTGATCTTGTAGAGGCACCTTGATTAAAGATGGTCATCACTCAGCTTCTAGAAGTTTTAGGGGGTATGCAGTAGACCCCAGTGTTTCCAATACCACATCCTACCGTTGTTGCTCCTAGGTTGAGGTACCACCAGCATTTGTGGTTGCTCAGTCTGTGGTAGTTGAGGCCACTAGCAGAAGATATTAGGCCTATTTTTTAGATTGGATCCTTCGAGATTTTTCAGGAAAAACAAGCAAAGATGCTCACGAGTTCTTGACTAGCTGCCGTGAGAGATTATATACACTAGGCATAGTTGAGTCCAAAAGGTAGATTATAAAGCTTATCAGCTAGATAGAATAGCTAGGAAGTTGTGGCATTCGTATATAGAGTGCATATTGGGTAACTTCCCCTGACTTGGACTCAGTTTTCTGTGGCCTTCTTGGCTAAATTCTTTCCTCGCAGCATCAAAAGCAGACTAGGGATCAGTTCTGCAAGTTGTAGCAGGGTTCCATGTCAGTATCAGGGTAGGAGACCTATTTCCACAAACTCTCCAAGCATGCTACTCTGATTCTACATATAGAGGAGAAAAATGTTTGATCATTTGTTTGAGGTTTGAGACTCCCTCTACAGATTTCTAGAGATTCCTTGGCATCAATGGGTAGGTCCTTTATTGATGTAGTTAACCATGCTTGAACTATGGAGGAGCTCCATCGTGAGACTCATCGGGGCAGCGATAAGAGGGCTCATTCTTAGGGCATCTACAATGGGTCCTAGTCCCACGATAAAGGCTTTTCAGGTAGGGTTTAGCATGCTTATTAGCCCCAAGGACTGTCTAATTGACTAGTTCAGGCCTTACTTCAGACTTGGGGTCATAGAGGACTCGTTGGATCACATAGTTTTCCATCTAAACCGTGGGGTGATCGTGGTTGTTTTGACTGCAATGAGGTTGGCTACTATGTCATAGATTGACCCAAGCATAAGTCTTTAGTGTTGTTAAATAAACACAGTGCGCAGGGTTGTAGGGATGGTTCGCGTGGTACTCGAGGAGGTGCTCAGGGATGTAGAGTAGGTGTTAGAGCTAGAGCCTAATTCAGTGATTGCACATACGATGTAAGTTTATCATCAATCAGCTGATCTTGGGCATATTTATATGCCCATTTGCTATATTTTTCCGCCATATATCGCTAGTTTTAAGAGCATTCATTATACTAACTTTTATGTTTGATTGAGATTGCGATGATTGCACACTAAGACATGTGATTAGCTAATGCAGGAGATTTGAAGGAAAAACTGAGCACATAGAAGTTGGAGCATAAAAGGAAAGAATGGACCCATCTCAAATGAGAATGCGGAAAAAACATATGAAGAAGAACTGGGCTGGGTGTCAAGACCCAAAGTATACCCTAGGCGTAACATGGCATATAGGACCCCGAGAGGCCCCACACAAGCCACTTAGCATACATCAAATAAGATAATAGAATTTAATGAGTTCAAAAAGAAAGCATTTCATACAAAGAGTTTAACGAAAGCAGAAGTCTAACATAAGTCTCGAAGCCATCTTATACATCATAAGGAAAGTGATTGGGACGTAACCCATACATCACATAAGTTCAAAATGAAATGACATAAAACTAAAAAAGGTCTCGATCCTCGTAACATGATGACTCGCCAATAGCTTAAGGAGACCAACAGATGGCTAGCCACAGTGTGCAAGGTAGGAACGCCGGACCCTACATTCATTAGATAATGTAGGCACAAGTATACATTAGTACATGGAATGTACAAGTATGAGGAAATATGCATAAAAATGAACATGATAGTAAAATGACTTAAATTAAATAGGCATGATCATAATGAGTCATTTAAAAGCTTTATAGAGAAGAAATGATAAATTCGTAAGATAGTCAAATACATTAATATAAAGGACATAAGAAAACTTTGTAGAAAACATAATCATTTTCTGGGATATTAGCTTTAATCGACAACAAAAACATCAGAGCTATATTATGGAATCCGATATATCCCTCATACCGAAAGAAGGGGAAACTACTTGCCAAGGTAGAATCCGTACAAATTATCATTTGCTAAAGTTGATTCACTAACTAGGTCATTTAAGACAATCCTATGAGTCCATGTAGTTTGGGACTAGAGGTTGCTACTAGAGACTACCCTATTTGATCCTCCACCTCAAAGCCCTCTCGGTGCTAAGTCTAAATCCCAATGGAGTAGATAAAAGTCAATTATCAATTTAACATTTGGAAAGGCAATGATCAATACCAATCCACACCTTTTAAGATCAAAACATAGAATAGCTCCTTAAACATAATTTAACATAGATGAGAAAACCATTCACCCATGTGAATTCATTTGTGAGAAACACCTTTCACAATCATGATCATCATAGTAAAAGTGAAATCCTTTCACCATAGCATCAATACTTTCCTTTCAAAGCATCATTCATTCATTTACAATAGCTTCATAAAAACATGCATATCTTCATAAGTTCATAATTCATAGTTCATGGGTTCATCATAGGATCATAGTTGAAAAACATAATTTAGGCATGGGTTAATGCAATTTCAACTAAATATCATAGATTAACATCAATTTATGCATTAGAATATTTAATTAATCATGAACAATCATAACTGGAAGAAACCCACATTCATTGGATTAAAACCCTAATTTGAACAATTGGAAATTGAATTGCGAAGTTTAAAACTTTAGGGGCCTCATGGAGGAATGGACTCCATGGGTGAATACAAACATACCTTGATCCTCTAAGCCCAAGAAAATAAAGAATTTGGAGACTTGAATGAAACCCTAGCTCCTCTTCTTCTTCCTTAGAATTGAGAGAATTTGGAGGATGAATTTGGTCAAGTTTAGAGAATTTAGGAGAATGAGTTGAAGTGGGTAAATTGGGGGTTTAAAACCTTTATATAGTGCTTACGGTAGAAGGTAAAATGATGTAGAATTAAGTTAAAACAATTAGGAAAAGACCCAAAAGCCCCTTAGAATTAATTGTCGAGCCCCCACCCATGGTTTCAACCTACGGTCCGTAGGTCCTGGTCGACCGTAGGTGCGTTCAGAGACCATGATCTAGACCACTATTTGAAGGGACCCATGTACGGTTGGTAGGTCTATCTACGGTCCATACATGGCCACTGTATCACCTAACTTTCCCCTTAAAAATTTGCATCATTTCCCCACTCCCTACGGATGTCGTCTATGGCCAGTAGGTGCTTCTACCAATAGTAGGTGGGAACTGTAGGTAATACTTTCAACCCAAAATTTTAGTTTCCTTTTTTTCCAAGTCTGAATTGTGTTACAATATCTCCCCTTTGGGAACATTCGTACTCGAATGGGACTGAAGGCAACATAAGGAGGGTAGGGGAGGAGATCTAACAGCACAACAAGAGTACAACTTCATCAACAACACATAACCAAGGAGAAATATCAACTCCTAGCTTAAACATATTAAAAACATTTTTTCATAAGGTAATCATGCAAGTCATACACAAATGCACATACTCATGAAGAAATCAATCATAACTAAATCAAAATCTCAGAAGCAAGTTTTCATGAGCATGCATGCATGAGGAAACATGAAAAAGGCTAAGACATGAGGATGAACCATGAGGTACCAACTACCTCTAGTTAGAGTAGGATCGGAGGGAAAGAGATGGGGGTAATGGGACATCATATCGGCCTAGGCTTCAAGTAGCACCCTCAACTCTTTGATTCTTCCAGAAGACCTTTATGGATGCAACTTCCTTACTTCTTAACTCATTAAGTTGTCGGTCCAAAATCTCAAATCGGAACCTCTTCATAAGAAAGTATCTTTTTTATACCAAAACTCTCCAATGGTACTATAGATGTCAGATCACCAACACATTTCTTCAACAAGGAGACATAGGAAACCGAATGTACCGATGCAAAGTCATTAGGCAAATCAAGTTCATAAGCAACCTTACCAATGTTCCTCAAAATCTAATATGGGCCCACATAACGGGGACTAAGCTTCCCTTTCATTCCAAACGTCATTGCACTCTTCATGGGTAAAATCTTCAAATAAACCCAATTATTAACATCAAATTCTAGATCTCTTCTTCTAACATCGGCATAGGACTTTTGTCGACTTTGAGCCATTTTCAACCTTTCTCTAATAAGCTGAACTTTCTCCATACCCTCATGTACCAATGTGGGACCTATCAAAATGATCTCACCATCTTAAAACCAACCTATAGGAGATCTACACCTCCTACCATAAAGAGCCTCGAATAGAGCCATACCATTACTCGAATGATAGCTAATATTATAAGAAGACTCAATCAAAGGCAAATGATCATCCCAATTACCCTTGAATTCAATCACATAAGCTTATAACATATCTTCCATTGTTTGGATAGTACGCTCCACTTGCCCATCGGTTTGAGGATGAAAGGCCGTACGAAGCATAATACGGGTACCATTGCCTCTTTGGAAAGACTTCCAAAACTAAGGAGTAAATTGGGTACCACGATCGGAGATAATTGATAGGGGAACTCCATGCAACCTAACCATCTCCCTTAGATACAACTTAGCATAGTCTTCCACCGAATAAGAAACTTTGACGGGGATGAAATGAGCTGACTTTGTCATATAGTCCACAATAATCCAAATCGAGTCATGTTGCCACCGGGTGAGGGGTAAACCAATAATAAAGTCTATATTTAAATCTTCCCACTTCCAAGTAGAAATGCTAATGTGTAGGGCCAAACCTTCTGGTTTTCTATGCCCAACATTCACTTGTTGACATTTAGAATACATAGCCACAAATTTCGCGACATCCTTCTTCATTCCAATCCACCAATAGACCTCCCACATGTCATGGTATATCTTGGTGGTTCCCGGGTGAATGGAATATCAAGAACAATGAGCTTCTGATAAAATCTGCTCCCTCAAATCATCAATGTTGGGAATACACAAACAACCTTGATATCAAAGCACACCATCTCTCCCTTGGGAGAAAGCCTCTAGGAACCTTTTCAGCATCGCTTCCTTTAATTCGACCAAGATCGGGTCAAGACTTTGCTTTACTTTCACATCTGACACAAATGATTATTCTGAACCATTATGAAACATAACACCACCTTTATTAGAATCAACCAACCAGACACCTAATCGGCCAATCTATGAACATCTCGAACCAACTCCTTTTTATCAACCTCATCATGAGCAACACTACCCATTGATAACCGACTAAGAGCATCCGCCACCACATTCACCTTGTCGGGGTGATAGAGGACACTTATGTCATAATCTTTTAGCAAATAAAGCCACCTCCTTTGGAGAAGATTTAGATCTTTTTTCTTGAACACATATTGTAAAATTTTGTGGTAGGTAATGACGTCAACATGAACACCATATAGGTAATGCCTTCAAATATTTAGAGCAAATACAACCGCCACTAGTTCCAAATCATGTGTAGGATAGTTGTTTTCATGGACTTGAAGTTGTCGTGAAGCATAAGTAATAACCTTCCCATTTTGCATAAGAGCACACCATAGTCCAACCCTTGAAGCATCACAATAAACCACAACCCATCGGATCCTTCCGATAAAATTAACATCGGAGTAAAGGTAAGTCTATCTTTCAATTCTTAGAAACTCTTTTCACATGCTTCAGACTATACGAGCTTAACTTTCTTTTCTATCAAAGCCGTCAATGGAGAGGCAATTGAAGAAAACCCTTTCACAAACCTTCTACAGTAAACATCCAAACCCAAGAAACTTCGAATATCAAAAGGGGATAGGGGTCTAGGCCAACTCCTAATCGCATCCGTCTTCTTAGGATCTACCTCAATACTCTTACCGAAAACAATGTGACCAAGAAAACCTACGGATCTCAACCAAAACTCAAATTTACTAAAATTTGTAAAGAGTTCTTGGTCCTTGAGGACTTGCAACACAATTCTCAAATGGTTGGTGTGCCCATCCTCACTCCTTGAGTAAATAAAAATATCATTGATAAACACAATCTCAAACATGTCAAGGTATTGTTTAAACACGCTATTCATCAAATCCATAAATGTGGGCGGAGCATAAGTCGAGCCAAACGACATTACCAAAAACTCATAGTGACCATACCGAGTTTGCAAACCCGTCTTCAGAATGTCATCTTCCTTCACCCTCAATTGGTGATAACCCAACCGGAGGTCAATCTTAGAGAAGTAACTCGCTCCTTGGAGTTGATCAAAAAAATCATCTATCCTTGAAAGAGGATAATTATTCTTAATAGTAACCTTGTTCAATTGACGGTAATCAATACACATACGAAGTGAACCCTCTTTCTTTCGAACAAACAAAATAGGAGAACCCCATGGAGAGATACTCAGTCCGATAAAACCCTTATCCAACAAATCCTTCAATTGTTCTTTAAATTCCTTAAGTTCTGCCTGAGCAATTCGGTAAGGAGGAATAGAGATAGGTTGCATGTATGTGTCACGACCCGATTTCTCAAGTCATGATGGTGCCTACCAACCCACTAGTAGGCAAGCAAAAATCTATCCCGGAACTTAAGAGTAATGGGATTAAGAGTGAAAACTAATTCTAAACCAAGCGGAAGCATACCATAAGAACACATAAACGAAGGCTGAAATGAAACCAAACAAAATATATACGAGACACCTCCCAAAACCTGGAAGTCACATGTATAAAACTACTAACAAGAGTACAAGTCCCAAAAGTGGACTACAGATACGACTGTCGCGAAAACAAAAGACAAGCCAAAATACATATATACAGAAGGAGACAGGTAATCCCAGAACGCCATGTGCTCACCCTAGTCTCCTGAACTGACAGCTGCAAGCCCGATCTCAACGGAGATATATGGTGCTCGAACCTGCATCACGAAAATAGATGCAGAGTGTAGCATGAGTACCAAAACAACAGGTACCCAGTAGGAATCATAGGCCGACTGAGCAAGAATGGTAAAAACTAGCAGACAAGATGGAATCAACAACAACAACAACAGAGGTCAACAGAACGAAAACAGAACAAGCGGAAAGTAAACTGAGGATAGCTACGCTAAACCCAACTGGGCCCCCCTATAAGACCCGCTGGGCACACTCGTGCACAAGTTTAAGCAAAAACCAGAATGGACCCCCATAAGCCCAATAGGTACACTGAAAAGCTAGAACTACATAATCAAGGAACAGAACTCTGAACCGAACAAACGACCGATACTCAACTGACCACAAGTCTGACTTCCCAAAGCAATACGCCAATCCAGCTAGCTACTCCGGGGCATGAACCCAGCCAGTCGAGTACTGCAAAAAGGGTGGGGGTATGCTGACCCCTCTAAATAACCCGGTATCCAACTGTCCAACATAGGCCATCACTCCGGGGGCATCACCCTAGGCCCAGCCCATACCAACCAACTGAGCCACCTAACACTCCGGGGGCATTAACCCAGCCAAATGAGTATGCCATCCACCACTCTGGGGGCATTAACCCAGCCAACCGAGTGTGCCATCAACCACTCCGGGGGCATTAACCCAGCAAGTCGAGTGTGCCATCTACCACTCTGGGGGCATTAACCCAACCAATTGAGTGTGCCATATACCACTCCGGGGGCATTAACACAGTCAGTGGAGTGTACCATCTATCACTCCCGGGGCATGGCCCTGCCAGACGAGTGTACCATCTATCACTCTTGGGGCGTGGCCCTGCCAGACGAGTGTGTGGACTATATCTATTACATAGAGGACCCCAAATAACTCGTATCTCGTGGATCACCGTCCACTCCCCACATATCCGAAACACCGAGCCGAATACAGCTATCCCAACAATACCACATCAGACTAAAAAACACAGGCCACCGCCCTCTCTAGCATATCAACCGAAGGCTCTAAATGTAGCGTGATCAAACCGACCATCGGAGCAAGAACGATATCTTTCGGCAGCATCCCAAGAATCGCAGCGATAAGGGAGAAGGAATCAGAAGGTCTGAAAGCCAAGAAAATAGCTATCCTAAGGCTCATACTATCAAACCCAAGTCTGCTATATCAGTCTACAAGGATCTAGTCCATCCGAATCGCCGTCGGATACATACTCAAGTTAATCAGGTACATGGGACTAAGTCATCGTCATAACAACCTATTCTAAGGCAGAATCAAAATAATCAGCCATTCACAAAGTGAAATCACCTAGAACCACTCATGCAACATCAGATAACCACCAACAGATACCCCATAACAACATATATAGCAAATCAATTCAATAACCCAACCTATAGCATCATACTAGCTCATAACAACCCAACAATCAACTCCAAACTAGGGAACCGGGGGACAGGGAAACATTACTAGCTAACCACCCAAAATTCACAAATATCAACTAGCATTTACACATTCAAGCTCAATCTAGAAGGAAGAAAAGTCGTAACCTACCAAAAAGCTGATCACGCGCGCTCCAAGTCACTCAACCGGAGATTTCCCCTTTCGGACGGCCACAAACTGCTCCCACGCTATCAAAAATAGAATCACAGCGTCAATACGGTCGTTTGAAAAGAAAATCAACAAATTTGGAGACTAATTTTGGAGTCAAATCGGGAAAAGTGGGACCCGGTCCGGATTTTCCAGAATTCACTCTGTGAAAAGGTCTCAAATCCTTCCCCAAACACGAATCCAAAAATGGATTGCCCATTAGGGGTCGAATCCGCTCCTAACAGCCCACAACAATAATTTACAAAACTTAACAAAATAGGCCAACAAGGAACTTACCCTCGATTTCACGGAAAACGAGAAACACCCAACGAACCCCAACCTAAAACCCACGAAGCCAACGAGAATCCGAGTGTCTGGGACTTCAAATCACCGAAAACTGACCACCGAGGAGATTTATGAAGGTTTGAAGCTCTCCAAAATAGGAGCTTCAATCTCATTAAATAGACACTGCTAGGCCCCTCTTCTCCGCGAACGCGGTCAACGCTCCGTGAGCGTGGAGGTGAGCCAGCCAGTGCTCTGCAAACGTTGCCCTAGGCCCACGAATACGAAAAACAACTCCTCCCCTCAAATTTGATGTTCTAGACTTATTCGCGCAGTCAAAATTTCCATACGAGGTCGTTTCGACAAAAAGTAGGTCCCACACCCATTTAGCCAATTTAGCCAACTTCTACCGGAGGTCTCAGAATCATATCGGAAGTTCTCGATAATTTTCAAAGGGTCATTCTAGATCAAACTCGACATACTAAAACTAACCACATTGTCAGAATTCCCATCCGAGCGTATTTTCCAAGAATGTTGACCAAAGTCAACCTTTAACCAAATTTCAAAGACCAAAGAGTTAACTAGCCCCAAAATCACACCGTAAACCCCGGGACTTGGGCAAACCATGCTCCTAGCCTAATTTTGCCGCTTCAGAGCTGATGGAACCGTCAGAATTCTCATCTGAGGTTGTTTACCTAAAGTTATGACCGAAATCAACTTTTCAAGGTTCAAAAGCTCCAAAACAAAAAAAAAGGAATAAAACCCAAACGAACGACCAGGCGACCGAGCTGTCAGTGCTAGCAAGTCATTAATGACTTGGGCTCGCTACAGGAACGCTCTAAACGACAGAAAGAAAGCATTAACACAGAAATGACCTGAGGGTCATTACAATATCCACTACTAAAAGGACTTTCGTCCATAACAGTAAGGATCAAGAAGTACCTAAGGGCTTAAATAAGCTGGGGAACTACTCTCGCATCTCCTGCTCGATCTCCCAGGTAGCCTCCTCAACTGGATGATACCTCCAACGAACCTTAACCACAGAAATGTCTCTCGACTTCAGCTACCTCACATCTCTAGCAAAAATAGCAACTGGCTCCTCTATATAAGTCAAGCGATCATCCAACTCAACAGAATCATACTGGAGCACATGCGACTAATCTGGAACATATCAGCGCAGCATCAAAACATGGAATACTGAATGAATGGCTAAGAATGCATGAGGTAAAGCTAACTCATAAGCCAGCTCGCCAACTTCCCTCAAAATCTCAAAAGGACAGATAAACCTGGGGCTAAGCTTGCCCCGCCTCCCAAATCTCATCACGCCCTTCATGGGTGATACTCGGAGGAATACTCTGTCACCACGACAAAACTCAATGGTCGACACCTGCGGTCTGCATAACTCCGCTGTCTACTCTGAGCTGCCCTAAGCCTGTCCTGATCAACCTCACATGCTCCAAGGACTCTTGAAACAGATCTGTACCATGCGGCCTAAGCTCCGTAGACTCAAACCAACCGACTGGAGTGCGACAATGCCTACCATATAGGGCCTCAAACGGGGCCATTTGGATGTAGGAATGGTAGCTGTTATTGTACACAAACTCTGTCAAGGGCTAGAAATGGTCCCACTCACACCCAAAGTCTATAACGCATGCCCGCAACATATCCTCAAGAACCTAAATAGTGCGCTCGGACTGGCCATCAGTCTGCGGGTGAAATGATGTGCTAAGATCCACACGGGTGCCCAACTCCTCCTGGAATGCTCTCCAAAAGCTGGAAGTGAACTGTGGGCCTCGGTTTGAGATGATAGAACAAGCACACCATGAAGACGGACAACCTCTCGGATGTAGATACGGGTTAACCTCTCAGCATGGTAGGATGTATGGACAGGGATGAAGTGTGATGACTTGGTCAATCGATCCACTATGACCCAGATACTTTCAACACCCGTAGGATTCCGTGGCCACCCAACAAAGAAATCCATGGTGATACGCTCCAACTTCCACTCAGGAATGGGTAATCTCTACAACTTTCCACCAAGCCTCATATGCTCGTCCTTCACCTACTGGCAACGCAAACAATGGGACACATAGTCTGAGATGTCCCTCCTCATACCGCTCCACCAGTATGCTGCCTCAATTCATGATACATCATAGTTGTGCCCAGATGAATAGAGTATCTGGAATCATGGGCCTCGCTAAGAATCAGCAGGATCAAATCACCGACTCTGGGAATACACAATCAGCTAGCAAACCTTAAAACCCTATCTGAATCTAAGGTAGCATGCCCAACATCACCCGACGACACCTACCTCTAAGTGCCACCAAAGACTTATCCTCAAACTGACGGCTACAGATCTGATCAAGCAGCGATGACTGAACTCCAACATATGCTAACACCCTGCTGGAATCTAAAACATAAATTCTAATCATCTGATTGGCTAAGGACTGAATGCCCAAGGCCAAGGGCCGCTCCGAAAAAGAAAGGAAGGCTAGACTACCCATACTCACTACCTTCCGACTCAAGGCGTCCGCTACTACATTCACCTGTAGTACCCTGCCAGTCTGACGAAGCTCTGAATCTCAGTCACAGAAGTGGGCCTAGCCCAACTACGGATAGCCTCAATCTTTGCCGGATCCACCATAATGCCATCCTTGGACACCACGTTCCCCAAGAATGCTACAGACTCCAGCCAAAATTCGTACTTTGAGAACTTGGCATAAAGCCGATGATCCCTCAAAGTCTGGAGCACTATCCTCAAATGTGGCTCATGCTCACGATGGATCCGCGAGTATACTAAGATTCCATCGATGAAGACAATGACAAAGGAGTCCAAGTACCACCTGAACACTCGAGTCATCAAATCCATAAAGGTGGCAGGGGCATAAGTCAACCCGAAAGACATAACCAGGAATTCATAATGACTATAGCGAGTCCTAAATGCTGTCTTCGGGATGTCCACTGCTCTAGTCCTCAGCTGATGATAACCAGATCTCAAGTCGATCTTAGAAAACACGGCAGCACCTTGAAGCTGGTCGAATAGGTCATCAATACGAGGCATAGGATAATGGTTATTCACCGTCACCTTATTCAGCTGCCTATAATCGATACACATCCACATGGTGCCATCCTTTTTCTTCACAAACAGGACTGGGGCACCCCAAGGTGATACACTAGGCCTGATGAACCCTCTACTCAAGAGATCTTGGAGCTGATCACTAGCTCCCTAAGCTCTGCAGGTACCATACGATATGGCGGGATAGAAATGGGACGAGTACCTGGCTCCACATCTATGCCAAAGTCAATGTCTCGATCTGGGGGTAGGCTAGGAAGGTCAGCAGGAAACACATCTGTGAACTTTCGAACTACAGGCACTGAATCAACCGTAAGGCCCTCCCTATTCACATCTCTAACATATGCCAAGTAAGCCAAACATCCGCTGTCCACCATCCTCTGGGCCTGAATACAAGAAATCACCCCAACCGGTGTGCGACTACAAGAACCCTACCACACCACCGGTGGGATACCAGGAATGGCTAAAGTCACGGTCTTGGTATAAAAGCCCAAGAAAGCCCGATAAAGGGACAACCAATCCATACCCAAAATCACATCAAAGTCTACCATACACAGCACAATAAGATCGACTAGAGTGTCCTGCCCCTGCATAGCCACCACATAGGACCTACACACCCCGATCCACTACTAAAGAATACCCTAATGGGGTCGAAACACGCACGGGCACCAATGGGGCTCAAGACTCACTCCTAATCGAGGCACACAATAATTTGACACATAAGAATAGGTAGAGCCGGGATCAAACAAGGCTGAAGCGGGCTGATGGCATAAGAGAATCGTACCTGTGATCACGTCATCTGACGCCTCAGCCTCTGCCCTGGCTGGAGCTGCATAAAAGTGGCCCTGGGTTCCTCTATCCCTCGCATCCCCTCTGCCACTTGTCCTACCTCCCCTGGGGCCTCCCCAAGAACCCTGTTGCTAACCCCCTCCTCTAGTTGGAGGTGCTACTACCGAAACCGGACTCACTGCCTAAGGGGCTGGTAAAGCTGATCTAGATGAAGGGCACTCCCTGGCCCAATGACCCAGCTCCCCACAGGTGAAGAAACCCAGAGAAGACCTTCTAACTACTGGAGGTCGGCTACCCCGACCCTATGCACCTGTCTGAAACCCCCCTCGGCCCTAACTCGAACCGGCACTATAACCGCTCTGACGGTATAGATCACCCTCGGAGTCCTGCACTGCTGCCAGAAACGGCCAGCTGGACTTCCCTGGCTAGAACCCCTGGATAAACTGGTCCCGAGTGACTCTCAGCCTGGAACGGGGCCCACTAGTCCTGCCATCCTGTCTGACCCTGTTGCCGCTGCCCCCTTGGGCCCCACGACAAAGATGCTTAATATTACGGGCATGGTCTACCACCTCTAGAAAGGAATAGCCCACTACCCAAAATGACTGCGACTCAATCCTCAGCTGCAGTCTCAACCCTCTAACGAAGCATCGGACCCGCTCCCCCTCTATGGGTAGAATTTTAGTAGCATGATGGGACAACTCTAGAAATCTGGCCTAGTACTCAGACACCGTCATGGAGCCTTGCTCCAACCTTGAGAACTCGTCATGAAGCCGATCCCTGACACTCCGTGGAATAAACCTTGCCAGAAAAGCCTCGAAAAAGTTCTCCCATGATATTTGTGGTGCTCTGGCTGGCCTAGTCCCAATGAATGAACGACACCACTGCTTGGCTAGTCAGTCAAGCTGATAAGCCATGAAGTCAGCTCCTCTGGACTCCACTAAACCCAAATCTCACGGCAAGTAGTCAAGAACTCGTGGGCATGCTCCCCCACAGCCCTAGAGAACCTCGACGGTGATAGTCTAAGGAACACCCCGAGTATCTTCTTCTCTCGCAGAGGCATAACCCCGTCCAAAAGGTCCAACTGAACCACGGCTGGTGGTGGCGGCTAAAGAACCTTTGTTGCCACTACTGCAGGCTGGTCCTACTATGCCTGAACCGATTCTGGGACTGGAGTTGGGGTTGGCTATTGCTACATACTCTCGATAGCAGCTAGAATTTGGGCAAGCATGCCCTGTAGATTAGGAGCCATAGCTGGTGTTGGTGGTGGCTGGGCTGGTCCCGGCCCCACCGACTGAGGAGGAATCTGCTCTGCTCGAGGCTTCAGCTCTGCAGTCCTCTCTCTATCACGGCCTGGTGCCACAACAACACCTCCCCTGCGCGTACGAGCCATCCCTGTAACAGAACGGAACAATTGAGATTTCACGAAACCAACTAGACAACAACGCATGAAAGGATACAAAATTAGACAACATACTAAGGACATCCTGTAGCCTCCTGAAGATAATCAGGAACGTCTCTGCACCAATCCTCAAGACTCTACTAGATGTTAGTTCTATACAAGTGAGACCAATAAACCTAGGTTCTGATACCAATTTGTCACGACTAGATTTCCCAAGTCATGATGGTGCTTGCCATCCCACCAGTAGGTAAGCCAAACTCTATCCCAGAACTTAACTGTAATGGGATTAAGAGTGAAAACTAATTCTAAACCAAGCGGAAGCATACCATAAGAACACATAAACGAAGGCTGAAACAAAACCAAACTAAATATATACGAGACATCTCCCAAAACCTGGAAGTCACATGCATAGAACTACTAACAAGAGTACAAGTCCCAAAAGTGGACCACAGATACGACTGTCGCGAAAACAAAAGACAAGCCAAAATACATATATACAGAAGGAGACAGGTAATCCCAGAACGCCATGTGCTCACCCTAGTCTCCTGAACTGACAGCTGCAAGCCCGATCTCAACGGAGATATATGGTGCTCGAACCTGCATCACGAAAATAGATGCAGAGTGTAGCATGAGTACCAAAACAACAGGTACCAGTAGGAATCATAGGCCGATTGAGCAAGAATGGTAAAAACTAGCAGACAAGATGGAATCAACAACAACAACAACAGAGGTCAACAGAACGGAAACAGAACAAGCGGAAAGTAAACTGAGGATAGCTACGCTAAACCCAACTGGGCTCCCCTATAAGACCCGCTGGGCACACTCGTGCACAAGTTTAAGCAAAAACCAGAATGGACCCCCATAAGCCCAATAGGTACACTGAAAAGCTAGAACTACATAATCAAGGAACAGAACTCTGAACCGAACAAATGACCGATACTCAACCGACCACAAGTCTGACTTCCCAAATTAATACGCCAATCTAGCGATCTACTCCGGGGGCATGAATCTAGCTAGTCGAGTACTGCAAAAAGGGCGGGGGTAAGCGGACCCCTCTAAAAAACCCTATATCCAACTATCCAAAATAGGCCATCACTCCGGGGGAATCGCCCTAGGCCCAGCCCATGCCAGCCAAGTGAGCCATCTAACACTCCGAGGGCATTAACCCAGCCAAACGAGGATGCTATCTACCACTCTGGGGGCATTAACCCAGCCAACCGAGTGTGCCATCTACCACTTTGGGGGCATTAACCCAGCCAGTCGAGTGTGTCATCTACCACTCCGGGGGCATTAACCCATCCAGTCGAGTGTTCCATATACCACTCCGGGGGCATTAACCCAACCAGTTGAGTGTACCATCTATCACTCCGGGGGTGTGGCCCTGCCAAACAGTGTACCATCTATCACTCTTGGGGTATGGCCCTGCCAGACGAGTGTGTGGACTATATCTACTCCGCAAAGGACCCCAAATAACTCGTATCTCATGGATCGCCGTCCATTCCCCACATATCCGCAACACCGAGCTGAATACAGCTATCCCAACAATACCACCTCAAATTAAACAACAAAGGCCACCGCCCTCTCAAGCATATCAACCGAAGGCTTCGATCCTAGGGCGATCGAACCGACAATCGGCATAACATAGGCATCTTCCGGCAACATCCCAAAAAACTCAGCGATAAGGGAGAAAGAATCAGAAGGTCCGAAAGCCATGAAAACGCCTATACTAAGTCTCATACTATCATACCTAAGTCTTCTATATCAGTCTACAAGGATCTAGTCCATCCGAATCATCGTCCGATACATACTCAAGTCAACCAGGTACATGGGACTAAGTCATCGTCATAACAGCCTATTCTAAGGCAAAATCACAATAATCCGCCAATCACAAAGTGAAATCACTCGGACCCACTCATGCAACATCAGATAACCACCAACAGATACCCCATAATAACATATACAACAAATCAATTCAACAACTTAACCTACAGCATTCTACTAGCTCATAATAACCCAAAAATCAACTCTAAACTAGGGAACCGAGGGACAGGGAAACACTACAAGCTAACCACCCCAGATTCACAAATATCAACCAGCATTTACACATTCAAGCTCAATCTAGAAGGAAGGAAAGTCGTAACCTACCAAAAAGTCGATCACGTGCGCTCCAAGTCACTCAACCGGAGATTTCCCCTTTTGAACGGCCTCAGACCGCTGCCACACTATCAAAAATAGAATCACAGCGTCAATATGGGCATTTAGACACTAAAATCAACAAATTTGGACACAGACTAATTTTGGAGTCAAATCGGGCAAAGTGGACCTGCTCTGGATTTTCCGAAATTGACTCCATTAAAAGGTCTCAAATCCTTCCCAAAAAATGAATCCCAAAATGGATCGCCCATTAGGGGTCGGATCTGCTCCTAACAGCCCACAGCAATAATTTACAAAACTTAACAAAATAGGACAACAGGGAACATACCCTCAATTTCACAGAAAATGAGGAACACTCAATGAACCCCAACCGAAAACCCACGAAGCCAACGAGAATCTGAGAGCTTGGGACTTCGAATCGCTGAAAACCGACCATCGAAGAGATTTTTATGATGGTTTGAAGCTCTCCAAAATGGGAGCTTCGACCTCATTAAATAGACACTGTCAGTCCTTTATTCTTCACGAACGCGGAGGTGAGCCAGCAAGTGCTCTGCGAATGCGGCCCCAGGCTCAGGAACGCAAAGAACAACTCCTCCCCTCAACCAACAGACCTCCGCGAACGCGGAGCACAAGAAACCTCTCACCAAATAGACCTCCGCGAACGCGGAGAACAAGGATACACCCAATCTCACAGACCTCCGCAAACGCGGAGTAGACTCTCCCATACCTTTGCGAACGCGGAGCTTATCCCGCGAACGTGGACAGTAAATGAGTCTGAAGTTTTAACAGCAGCACCAACTGAGTTTTGGACAATTCCAAATCTCTGATGAGGTGCTCAGAACGCCGTGCACGCAATCGAAATATGCTACCCCCTCAAATTCGACATTTCAGACTCAATGGCGCAGTAAAAATTTCCATACGAGGTCGTTTCAATAAAAAGTGGGTCCCACACCCATTTAGCCATTTTAGCCAACTTCTACCGGAGGTCTCAAAATCAGATCGGAAGCTCCCGGTCGAAGGGTCGTTCCAGACCAAACTCGGCATTTAGGAACTAACTGCGCTGTCAAAATTTCCATCCGAGTGCATTTTCCAAGAATGTTGACAGACGTCAACCTTAAACTAAGTTTCAAAGACTAAAGATTAAATTGGTTCCAAAATCACACCGGAAACCCTGGAACTCGGGCAAACCATTCTCCTAGCCTAATTTTGCCGCTTCGGAGCTGATGGATTCGTCAAAATTCTCATTTGAGGTCATTTACCTAAAGTTATGACTGAAATCAAATTTTCAAGATTCAAAAACTCCAAAATAGAAAAATCGGCATAAAACCCAATCAAACGACAAGGCGACCGAGCAGTCAGTGCAAGCAAGTTATAAATGACTTGGGGTCACTACAGGAGTGCTCTAAACAACAAAAAGAAGGCATTAACATAGAAATGACCTGGAGGGTTATTACAGTCTTGGAGAAGGTCAATTGCAAAGTCTATTTCCTTTTTGGGAGGGACGCTTGGTAAATCATTGGTAAAAGATTCGATAAACTCATTAATAACGGGGACCGACTCAAAGATAGGGGTTTCAAAATTCATATCCGTAACCCGATAAAGATGGTATATGCAACCCTTAGAAATCATCTTTCTAGCTTCAAGACAAGAAACAAATTGACCCTTAGTCATAGAATTTCCCCCTTTCCACTCTTGGACGGGTTCATTAAGAAATTGGAACTTGACCACTCGGGTTCTACTATCAATAGAAGAATAACAAGAATGGAGCCAATCCATGCCAAGAATAACTTCGAAGTCTACCATATCAAGCTCTATAAGATCAACATGAGTGACTCTATGGGATAAGGAAACGGGACAACTTCTATAGACTCTCTTAGCCACAATAGATTCACCAATAGGTATAAATATAGAAAAAGGGTCTATCAACACATCCGAAAGAATATCAAACATCATAGCCACATGCGGTGTCACAAAAGACAAGGTAGCACCGGGATCAAGCAAAGCATAGACATCAAGATGAAAAACTTTCAACATACCGGTAACAACATCGGGAGAACCCTCTTGATCATGAAGTGCATAGAACTGGTTTTGCTTAGGAGCACTTGAACCCAAACCACTAGATAGAGCTTGCCTACCATCTTTTTCCATGTCAAGTCTAGATGGAAAATCCCTTAAGTGGTGACCATTATTGCCACAACCAAAGCAATTATCCGTACCCATCAAGCATTTTTCCGTATGACTCTTGCCACACTTTTGGCATGTGGGGACCGAAGATCCATTTCCACCACCATTTCCTACTTGAGGCTTGAGGTTAAACACCCTTTCCTTGTTGTACTTAGGAGCCGGAGCATTCGAGGAACCTTGACCAAAAAACCTTTGTCGGAACTTAGAATGACCATGTCAATCGAACCTTGAGTGTGAAAAGTCACCATCACTGATCTTTACCATTTTTTCCTCCCTAGACTTCTCCTTAAGTTTCTCCTCTCGATTTGTTGAACATGTATCATTAGACGAGAAATATCTATTTCCTTAATGAGCATGGTGGTACAACATTCCTTAACCACCATTTAGGACACACCAAAAACAAACTTGCTCATCTTTGCCCTAGGATTGACGTCTACAGTAGGAGCATATCTAGACAATTGTGTGAATTTCAAAGCATAGTCCTTCACACATCCATGTTTCCTTAATGAAGGTTAATGAATTCAAGTACCTAGGCATCTCTCATATCAAGGGGAAATAACCTATCAATGAAAGCAACTTTAAACTTTTCCCAATCAAGAGGACATGCATCAACCGCCCTATCTTCCTTCCATTGATTGAACCAAACTTGAACAACACCCTTAAGTTGATAAGCGGCCAATTCCGCCTTTTCCACTGGTGTCACACCCATGATCATCAAAACCTTGTATACCTTATCAATGAACTCTTGAGGATTTTTCTAAACCTTGGAACCATGGAACTCCGGAGGATTCATGCTTTTAAAGTCTCTCACTCTAGTTGCTACCGCACCCACATTTGGGTTCACGAGGACCACAGCCTCCCTATTGGCTTGGGCCGTCATGCCTTGAACCAACACTTGAAAAGCAACCCTAAACTCTGCATTAGTCACTTGTTCGGCCAAAGGATCGGCCGAGACTTGTGAAGCTTCTTGAGAAGCTTCTTGTTCCACATTCTCACTCGTATTCCTTCTAACATATGCTCTTCAAGGGGCCATATCCTAAAAAACATCAGATAAGGATTAGGTGAGAGACATATAGAGTTAAACTCTATCGTAGGACTTTAGAATGATGAAAGAAGAGGAATTTCCTAAACATCTTATAGCCTCTTATCACACTCATGAACAAGACTCTACTCGACGTGGCATATAAGACGTCCTAGGACCTTTCTAAACCTTGCGCTCGGAATACCAAGTTTGTCATGACCCAAAGTATACCCCAGGTGTAGCATGGCGTATAGGACCTAGAGAGGCTCCACACAAGCCATTTAGCATACATCATACAATATAATAGAATTTGATGAGTTCTAAAAGAAAGCATTTCATACAAAGAGTTTGACGAAAGCGAAAACCTAACATAAATCTTAAAGCCATCCAATACATCATAAGGAGAGAGATTGGGACGTAACCCATACATCACATACAAAGTTTGAAATAAAATAACATAAAACTAATAAAAGGTCTCGATCCTCGGAACATGAGGACTTTCCAATAGCTTGAGGAACACAATAGATGGCTAGCCACGAGTGTGCAAGGTAGGAACGTAGGACCCTACATTCATTACATAATGTAGGCACAAGTATACATTAATACATGGAATGTACTAAGTATGAGGCAATATGCATAAAAATGAACATGATAGTAAAATGACTTAAATCGAATAGGCATGATCATAATGAGACATTTAAAGGGTTTATAGAGAAGAAATGACATGAAATTCATAAGACATAGTCAAATACATTAATATAAAGGACATAAAAAACATTAAAGAAAATATAATCATTTTGTGGGATATTAGCTTTAACCGACATTAAGACCATGAGAGCTATATCATGGAATCTCATATATCCCTCATATCGAAAGAAGGGGAAACAACTTGCTAAGGCAAAATCTGTACATATCATCATTTGCTAAAGTTGATCCACTAGCTAGGTCATTTAAGACAATCCTATGGGGGCACGTAGTTTTGGACTAGAGGTTGCTACTAGAGACTACCCTAGTAGATTGAAAGTCAATTATCAATTTAACATAGGGAAAGTCAATTATCAATTTAACATAGGGAAAGGCAATAATCAATACCAATCCACACTTTTTAAGATTGAAACATAGAATAGCTCCTTAAACATAATTTAACATAGATGAGAAAACCTTTCACCCATGTGAATTCATTTGTGAGAAAAACCTTTCACAATCATGATCAGCATAGTAAGTGAGAAATCCTTGTACCATAGCATCAATACTTTCCTTTCAAAGCATCATTTATTCATTTACAATAGCTTCATGAAAACATGCATATCTTCATAAGTTCATAATTCATGCATTCATCATAGGATCATATTTGAAAAACATAATTTAGGCATGGGTCAATGCAATTTTTACTAAATATCATGGATTAACATTAATTTATTCATTAGAATACTTAATTAATCATGATCAATCATAATTGAAAGAAACCTACATTTATTGGATTGAAACCCTAATTGGATCAATTGGGAAGTTGAAATCTGTAGGGGCCCATGGAGGAAAGGACTCCATTGGTGAATACACACATACTTGATCCTTTAAGCTCAAGAAAATTTATGATTTAGAGACTTGAATGGAACCCTAGCTACTCTTCTTCCTTAGAATTGAGACAATGAATTTGGTCAAGTTTAGAGAATTTAGGAGAATGAGTTGAAGTGGGTAAATTGGGGGTTTAAAACCTTTATATAGGGCTTAGGGTAGAAGGTAAAATGACATAGTATTGGGTTAAAATAATTAGGAAGAGACACAAAAGCCCATTAAAATTAACTTCTGAGCCCCCACCCACGGTTTGGACCTACAGACTGTCCTGGTCGACTATAGGTGGGTTCAGAGATCATGATCTGGACCACTATTTGACAGGACCCATGTACGGTTGGTAGGTCTTACTATGGTCTGTACATGGCCATTGTAGGACCTAACTTTTCCCCTTAAAATTTTGCTTTATTTCCCCACTCCCTACGTATGCCATCTACGACCAATAGGTGCTTCTACCAACCGTAGGTACTGCCTACAACAAAAAAATTTAGTTTCCTTCTTTTCCAAGTCTGATGTGTTACAATGGGGTACACTGGTGGCGCATCACTCCAAGCCCTAAACTATAGTATCCTAAGTTTGTCACACTGCAGGTGCATCACGCCAGGTCAAAATCTATTCGCACCCTTGTGTGGCGCACCATGCCAGCCTTCAAATATCTAGTGTTGAGTGTTGGCGCAAGGGTGGCACCGCCCAAACATACACCAAAGAATTTTTAGATTTTACAAGATTCTGAATCCCACAAGGAAAATGCATTATTTTCCCAAACCCTATAAATAGAACCTTATACCTCGTTTGTAGGGTTACGTCTTCTCTTTCAAGTGCAAGAGCAAGGGATAGAAATTCACTTTAGGTTTCTTTTCTTCTCCTCTTTCTTAGTTTTTGAATTTCATGAAAACAATTATGTTGATGTTTTTTTATTAGCATAAGGAGCTAAGTGTAACACCCCAAGTTTTCAAAGAAAGAAAATGCAGCTTTTCAAAAAAAAAAACAAATTCTTGTGCTAGTGACTACGGAGGTCACCTACGGATCCGTAGGTTAAATGATGGGCCGTAGGTGGGAACCGTCGATGGCACTGTAAACCTTCAGGATTTCAAGTTTCTAAACTTTGACCAACGAAGCAACAGGATGAGTCGTCCTCTAATTGATGGTCCGTAGATGGGTCTCGTAGATCCCCTCCTAACTTAGCCAAATTTTAGGCCTAAATGGAGATCTCTAAATCAATTGACGGAAGGATAGGACAGTCCGTCGATTGGTGTACAGACCGTAGGTCCTGACCGTAGATGGACCCCGATAGTTTTTATTTAAGGGCTTTTTGGTCCTTTCCCTATATGTTTAACTCCTAATCTAAGTCGGTTATACCCTTAACCCAGACCCTATATATCTTTCCTAAGCCTAATCTCACTCATTCAAAACCATTCCCAAAAATCTCCTCCCTCAAATATTTCTCTCTAAGAAATTCTCTCAACTCTCAAGGAAGAAGAAGGGCTAGGATCCTCCATTGAAGGTCATCAATTTCTAGCAATTTCTTGTGGGCTTTGTTGAGGTATGTTAAGCATTCACCATTTGGAGCCCTTTCCTCCAATAGGTCCCTAGTTTCTTCAAGTTTTTAAGATTCAATTCCCCAATTGAATTAGGGTTTTGATCAATTCTTATGGGTTCTTCAACTATGATTTCCAATTGTTTATTTTATGATTCCTAGTGCACGATCTAGCGTGATAAAGTAATTTAGTGCACGATCTAGCGTGATATATGATCTTTAATTATGATTTCAAAAGTATGATTTTTCTCTATCATGTGGGTTCTTTCATATATGATCATGTTACTTTAAATATGGCTTCCTAAGAATGAATTGGCACTTAATCGCACGATTTAAGTTGAATTCTTATGAACCCATGTGAACTCTATGATCTATGAATTATGAGCATGACGGAATATGTAAAGATGAAGTCGATGAAATTATGCATCTCTCTTAAGAAGCTAATCTTGAATTAAGGGTATTTTGAGATTGAAGCGCCAAAGTTTATGATATGTTGATGTTATTGTTGAGTTATGAAAGGATTTCTCATATTTTTCTCAACCCATGAATGTGAAAGGTTTTCTCACATATAATGATTCATAATTTGTTGAAAGGCTTTCTCAACTAAACTTGAATTGATGACTAAGGAGCTTTTCTAAGTAAGGGACAAGAGGTGATTACCCATCTTCCCTAATATAGACAAGAGGCGATTACCCATGTCTACTCATGATGTTTGAACTATGATGAATCCTGGGAATTATGCTTAGCACTGAGTGGACAAGTGGCGATTACCCATATCCCATAAACTATGTGCCACCGTAGGATGATAGTCTATGATAGACACTAGCTAGTGGATCCACGTAAGCTATATGTTAAGTAAAGGATCCTACCTTGGCAAGTAGGATGGCCCTATCGGTGTTGGGTTATACACCGGATTCCATGTTGATAGCTCACATGGTCTTATATATCGGTTAAGGCTATTCCCCACAAACAATGAACTAAAGTGCTTTTATGATGTTTCTCAAGTAAAGTAAAGATATTTAGTTTGCGTTGACCATGATTTATGTTTCATTTTTCCTAACCTTTATCATGTTTAGCTTCGTCATTGTATATCATGAAAATGTCCCGTTTTTGCATGTTTAATTGATTTATGTGCATGGCTATCATACTTGTTACTTGATTGTACTAACGCATACTCTTGTCTACGTTGACTTGTTGATGTAGGACTTGGCGATTCACCATCCACTCGTGGATAGAGCTTAGTTGAAGAATTGTGAAGACTTGGTGAGTCTTCATCCATCTGAGGGCATAGCCTAGTTGTTCTTACTTTTATGTTCTTTATTTGACCTAGTATTGGGTTACGTCCTAAACCTTATTTCACTTTCTTATGTTAGATTGGTTTTGAGACATTGATGTAGACTTCCGCTATTTTCTTAAAGATTTGATATAAAAATTGTCTTTTGAACCTCTATTTCTCTATGATCTTGTATGTATGTATGCTAAGTGGCTTGTATGAGGCCTCTCGGGGTCTTGTACGCCATGTCACGTCTAGGGGGTACCTTGGATCGTGACAAACTTGGTAACAGAGCCAGGTTTTAGAAAGATCCTAGGATGTCTCATAAGCCGCGTCAAGTAGAGTCTTGTTCATGAGTGTGAAGCGCGCCATATTTATGAATGAGAGGCTATAAGACATTTAAGAAACTCCACTTCTTTCATTACTCTGAAGTCATGCCATAGAGTTTAACTCTATATGTCTCTCTCCTAATCCCTATGCTATGCATTTCAGGATATGGTGACCCGAAGAGCTTATGCTAGAAGAAATGCGGGAAAAAATGTGGATCAACAAGCTCCTCTTCAAGCTCCTCCACAAGTTCCGATCGACCCTTTGGCCAAACAAGTATCTAATGCAGAGTTTAGGGCTGCTTTTCAAGTGTTGGCTCAAGCCGTGACGGCTCAAACAAATATAGAGGTTGTGGCTCCCGTGAACCCAAATGTGGGTACGGCGACATCAAGGGTAAGGGACTTTACAAGGATGTACCCTCCGGAGTTTTACGGTTCCAAGGTTGATGAAGATCCTTAAGAATTCATTGATGAGGTTTATAAAGTGTTGATGATCATAGGTGTGACGCCAGAAGAAAAAGCGGAGTTGGCCACTTATCAACTTAAGGGCGTTGCTCAAATTTGGTTCACCCAGTGGAAGGAAGGGAGGGCGATTAATGAGGGTCCTCTTGATTGGGAGAAATTCAAGGTTGCTTTCCTTGATAGGTTCTTTCTCCTTGAGATGAGGGAGGCAAGGGTGCTCGAGTTTATCAACCTTCATCAAGGAAGAATGAGTGTGAAAGAGTATGCTTTGAAGTTCACACAATTGTCCCGATATGCTCCTTTTATGGTTGCCGATCCTAGGGCAAGAATGAGTAAGTTTGTTTCGGGAGTGTCCGAAATGGTGGTCAAGGAGTGCTGCACCGCCATGCCCAACAAATAGAAGAGGAGAAACTCAAGGAAAGGTCTAGAGAGGCAAAGAGGGCTAAGACCGGTGATGGTAACTTTTTGCACTCAAGGTCTGAGGGACAAGGTCATTTCAAGCCTCGACAAAGGTTTTTCGGTCAAGGTTCCTCTAATGCTCCTCCTAAGTACAACAAAGATAGAGTGTCTAACCCTAATTCTCAAGGAGGGAATGGTAGTGGCTTTTCATCGACCACTTGTGCCAAGTGTGGAAAGAGGCATGAGGGTAAATGTCTCACCGGCTCGAATGCATGCTTCAGTTGTGGTAATATGGATCATAAGATAAAGGATTGTCCTTTAGTGGCTAAGAAGGAAAGAGATAATCGTTGACAAACTCAACCTCAAAACCCGGTGGGCTCTAGTAGAAACCAAAAGCAAAACCGGTTCTATGCGCTTCAAACTCGTCAAGAGGAAGAGGGTTCTTCCGATGTGGTCACCGGTATGTTGAAAGTCTTCCACTTTGATATTGATACTTTGCTTGATCCCGGTGCTTCCTTGTCTTATGTGACGCCATATGTGGCTATGAGGTTTGATGTTGTGCCGGATGTGTTGTTAGATCCTTTTCATGTCTCTACTTCTATTGGTGAATCTATTGTGTCTAGGAGAGTCTATAGAAATTGCCCTGTCTCCTTATCCCGTAGAGTCACTCACGTTGATCTTACAGAGCTTGATATGCTAGATTTTGATGTTATTCTTGGGATGGACTGGTTGCATTCTTGCTATGCTTCTATTGATTGTAGGACCCCAAATGGTAAAGTTTCAATTTCTGAATGAGCCTATCCTAGAGTGGAAGTGGGGAAATTCTATGCTCAAGAGTCAATTTGTTTCTTGTCTTAAAGCTAGGAAGATGATCTCTAAGGGTTGCATATACCATTTAGTTAGGGTGAGGGACGTGGATTCCGAAGCCCCTACTCTTGAGTCGGTCCCCGTTGTTAATGAGTTTTCGAAGGTTTTTCCCAATGATTTTCCTGGTGTTCCTCCAGAAAGGGAAATAGAGTTCGGTATTGACCTTCTACCGGATACGCAACCTATTTCTATTCCTCCTTATAGAATGGCTCCGGTGGAACTTAAGGAACTAAAAGAGCAATTGAAAGACTTGTTGGATAAGGGTTTCATCCGACCAAGTATTTCTCCATGGGGTGCTCCGATCTTGTTTGTAAGGAAGAAAGATGGCTCACTCCGTATGTGTATTGATTACCGCCAACTGAACAAGGTTACCATTAAGAATAAGTATCCTTTTCCAAGGATAGATGATTTGTTTGATCAACTTCAAGGGGCTAGTTACTTCTCTAAGATTGATCTTCGTTCGGGTTATCACCAATTGAGAGTGAAGGAAGATGATATTCCAAAAATGGCTTTCTGGACTAGATATAGAGATTATGAATTCGTAGTGATGTCGTTTGGGTTGACGAATGCCCTGGCCGCATTTATGGATTTGATTAATATGGTGTTTAGACAATACCTTGATATGTTTGTTATTGTGTTCATTGATGATATCTTGATTTACTCAAGGAGTGAAGATGATCATGCCGACCATTTGAAGATTGTGTTGCAAGTCCTCAAGGAGCAACAATTTTTTTCTAAGTTTGATAAATGTGAGTTTTGGCTAAGGTCCGTGGCATTTCTTGGTCACATTGTCTACGGTAAAGGTATTGAAGTAGATCATAAGAAAATGGATGTGGTTAGGAATTGGCGTAGACCTCTATCACCTTCGGATACTCGTAGTTTCTAGGGCTTAACCGGTTACTATAGGAGATTTGTTGAAGGGTTTTATTCGATTGCTTCTCCATTGATGGCTTTGACTCAAAAGAAGGTTAAGTTCACTTGGTCCGAAGCTTGTGACAAGAGTTTTCAAGAGTTGAAACATAGACTTACTTCGGCTCCGATATTGACTTTGCCGGAAGGGTCCGATGGCTTTGTTGTTTGTTGTGATGCCTCGAGAATTGGGCTAGGATGTGTTCTTATGTAAAATGGAAAATTTATTGCTTATGCTTCAAGGAAACTCAAGGTACATGAAAAGAATTATCCTACTCATGATTTAGAACTAGCAGTTGTTGTGATTGCTTAAAAGATTTGGAGGCATTATTTGTACGGTGTGCATGTTGACGTCTTCACTGATCATAAGAGTTTGCAATATGTGTTTAAACAAAAAGACCTAAATCTTCACCAAAGGAGGTGGCTAGAGTTGTTAAAAGACTATGACATGAGTGTCCTCTATCACCCCGGCAAGGCTAATGTAGTGGCGGATGCTCTTAGTCGGTTATCTATGGGTAGTGTTGCTCATATGGAGGATGGTAAGAAATAATTGATTCACGATGTTCATAGGTTGGCCCGATTGGGTGTTCGGTTTGTTGATTCCACTAAAGGTGGTGTTTGGTCCATAATGGTTTCGAATCGTCCTTCGTGCATGATGTGAAGGCTAAACAAGATCATGATCCTAATTTGGTCGAGTTGAAGGAAGTGGTGCTCAAGAAGTCCGTCGAGGCTTCCACCCAAGGGGGAGATGGTGTGCTTCGATATTAAACTTGTTTGTGTGTTGCCAATGTAGATGACTTAAGAGGACAAATTTTGTCAGAAGCCCATAGTTCTCGATATTCCATTCGCCCGAGAGCTACCAAGATGTACTGTGATTTGTAGGAGGTCTATTGGTGGAATGGGATGAAGAAGGATACTGCGGAGTTTGTGGCTAAATATCCTAATTGTCAACAAGTGAAAGTTGAGCACCAAAAGTCGGGAGGTTTGACCCAAGACATTAGTATTCTTACTTTGAAGTGGGAAGATGTGAATATGAAATTCATTGTTGGTTTACCATGCACCCGGCGACAATATGATTCGATTTGGGTTATTGTGGATCATATGACGAAATCAGCCCATTTCATTCCCGTCAAATTTTCTTATTCGATGGAGGATTATGCTAAGTTGTACTTGAGAGAGATGGTTAGGTTGCATGGAGTGCCTTTATCTATTATCTCCGATCATGGTGCACAATTTACTTCTCAATTTTAGAAATCTTTCCAAAAGGGTCTTGGTACTCGTGTTAAGCTTAGTACGGTCTTTCATCCTCAAACCGATGGGCAAGCAAAGCGTACTATCAAAACTTTGGAAGATATGTTGAGGGCTTATGCAATTGATTTCAAGGGTAATTGGGATTATCATTTACCTTTGATTGAGTTTGCTCATAACAATAGCTACCATTCGAGTATTGGCATGGCTCCATTTGAAGTTCTCTATGGTAGGAGGTGTAGATCTCCTATAGGTTGGTTTGAAGTTGGGGAAGTTGCTTTGATAGGTTCGAAATTTGTACATGAGGCTATGAAGAAAGTTAGACTCATTAGAGAAAGGTTGAAAACTGCTCAAACTCGACAAAAGTCCTATGCCGATGTTAGAAGGAGAGAATTGGAATTTGATTTTAATGATTGGGTCTATTTGAAAATATCACCATGAAGGGTGTAAAGAGATTTGGGAAAAAAGGGAAACTTAGTCCCTGTTATGTGAGCCCATACGAAATTTTGAGACAAGTTGGTAAGGTTGCTTATGAACTTGACCTGCCAAACGATTTGGAATTTGTGCATCCGATTTTCCATGTCTCATTATTAAAGAAGTGTGTTGGTGACCCGAGGTCTATAGTGCCATTGGAGAGCCTTGGCATAAAGGATAGACTATCCTATGAAGAGGTTCCGGTTGATATTCTAGACCGGCAAGTCCGGAAGTTAAGGAATAAAGTTGTGGAGGAATAAATTAGTTGAGGGTGCTACGTGGGAGGCCAAGGCCGATATGACGTCCCGATATCCTCATCTTTTCTCCTCCAATTCTACTCTAGCTTGAGGTATCTAGTTCCTCATTGTTCATTCCTCGATTATATGTGTCATAGTTGATTTCCTTGATTATGCATGTTCATGAAGAGTCTAATTTTGAGAAAATGAGCTAACTTGATTGTTTTATCTATGATTATGTGCATTGAGTATAAGTTGCATAAAGTCTTGATGAAATGATATGTTGAACATGCTTTAGCTTGGAGTTGATGTTCCCTCCTCGGATATGTGAATTATGTGAATGCATGTTAAGTTGGGTTGTCAGTCCATGTCTCTTACCCTTCTCTTGATGTCTTGACTCTCATTCGAGGACGAATGTTCCCAAAGGGGAGATATTGTAACACCCAAAGTTTTAAAAGAAAGAAAATGCAGCTTTTCAAAAAAAAAACAAATTCTGGTGCCAGTGACTACAGAGGTCACCTACGGATCCATAGGTTGAATGACGGGTCGTAGGTGGGAACCGTCGATGGCACTGTAAACCTTAAGGATTTCAAGTTTCTGAACTTTGACCTACGAACCAACATGATGAGTCGTTGTCCAATTGATGGTCCGTAGATGGGACGCGTAGATCCCCTCCAGACTTAGCCAAATTTTAGGCCTAAATGGAGATCTCTGAATCAATTGACGGAAGGACATGACTGTCCGTCGATTGGTGTACGGACCGTAGGTCCTGACCGTAGATGGACCCCGATAGTTTTTATTTAAGGGCTTTTTGGTCCTTTCCCTATATGTTTAACTCCTAATCTAAGTCGGTTATACCTTAACCCAGACCCTATATATATTTCCTAAGCCTAATTTCACTCATTCAAAACCATTCCCAAAAATATCCTCTCTCAAATATTTCTCTCTAAGAAATTCTCTCAACTCTCAAGGAAGAAGAAGGGCTAGGATCCTCCATTGAAGGTCATCAATTTCTAGCAATTTCTTGTGGGCTTTGTTGAGGTATGTTAAGCATTCACCATTTGGAGCCCTTTCCTCCAATGGGTCCCTAGTTTCTTCAATTTTTCCCCAATTGAATTAGGGTTTTGATCAATTCTTATGGGTTCTTCAACTATGATTTCCAATTATTTATTTTATGATTCCTAGTGCACGATCTAGCGTGATAAAGTAATTTAGTGCACGGTCTAGTGTGGTATATGATCTTCAATTATGATTTCAAAAGTATGATTTTCCTCTATCATGTGGGTTCTTTCATATATGATCATGTTACTTTAAATATGGCTTCCTAAGCATGAATTGGCACTTAATTGCATGATTTAAGTTGAATTCTTATGAACCCATGTGAATTCTATGATCTATGAATTATGAGCATGACGAAATATGTAAAAATGAAGTCAATGAAATTATGCATGTCTCTTAAGAAGTAAATGATGAATTAAGGTGTTTTGAGATTGAAGCGCCAAAGTTTATGATATGTTGATGTTATTGTTGAGTTATGAAAGGATTTCTCATATTTTGCTCAACCCATGAATGTGAAAGGTTTTCTCACTTATAATGATTCATAACTTGTTGAAAGGCTTTCTCAACTAAACTTGAATTGATGACTAAGGAGCAATTCTAAGTAAGGGACAAGAGGTGATTACCCATGTTCCCTAATGTAGACAAGAGGCGATTACCCATGTCTACTTATGATGTTTGAACTATGATTAATCCGTGGGAATTACGCTTAGCACCGAGTGGACAAGTGGCGATTTCCCATTTCCCATAAACTATGTGCCACTATAGGATGATAGTCTATGATAGACACTAGCTAGTGGATCCACGTAATCTATATGTTAAGTAAAGGTTCCTACCTTGGCAAGTAGGATGGCCCTATCGGTGTGGGGTTATACACTGGATTCCATGTTGATAGCTCACATGGTCTTATATGTCGGTTAAGGCTATTCCCCACAAGCAATGAACTAAAGTGTTTTTATGATGTTTCTCAAGTAAAGTAAAGATGCTTAGTTTGCTTTGACCATGATTTATGTTTCATGTTTCCTAACCTTTATCATGTTTAGCTTGGTCATTACATATCATGAAAATGTCCGTTTTTGCATGTTTAAATGATTTATGTGCATGGCTATCATAATTGGTACTTGATTGTACTAACGCATACTCTTGCCTACATTGACCTGTTGATGTAGGACTTGGCGATTCACCATCCACTCGTGGCTAGAGCTTAGTTGAAGAATTGTGAAGACTTGGTGAGTCCTCATCCATCCGAGGACATAGCCTAGTTGTTCTTACTTTTATGTTCTTTCTTTGACCTTGTATTGGGTTATGTCCCAAATCTTATTTCACTTTCTTATTTTAAATTGACTTTGAGACATTGATGTAGACTTCCGCTATTTCCTTAAAGCTTTGTTATAATTTTTTTCTTTTGAACCTCTATTTCTCTATGATCTTGTATGTATGTATGCTAAGTATCCTGTATAAGGCCTCTCGGGGTCTTGTACGCCATGTCACGTCTAGGGGGTACCTTGGGTCGTGACACTAAGAACCCTTGTTCTAGCGATGCGTCTATGAATGATTGTTGAACATTAATTTTATGGATGAAGTTGGTTATCATATAAATTACTCTTTGTGTTCTTGAATTAATATTTTTATGCTTGGCTACCATTAATAGTAATATATTGTCTACTTTTGAACTCGGGGTGGAATAGAGTAATATTACGTGGAATACAAGGAGCATGATCTTTTCTTGCATATCACTTGAATTAATTTGTGTCTAGGATAGGAATATACCTAGGTGTCGTTCTTGGTTTCAAAACAAGAAGGTATAATACTCCATAGTTGATTCAATCTATCCCCGCTCAATGATGTAGTAAGACTGCCAATTGGGGTTAGTGATTAGAGGTAGGGAGATTATGATCATAAAATAACCTTCTAAATCACTAATTTGATAACCATATGAAATCCATAGAAGATATCTGGAGCATGAATTCTTAATTACATTGCAGCCCTGGAATTGTCCCAATTATTGTTAAGCACCAAGTTTGAAGTCAATCTTTGTTAATTATTTCTAATTGATGAATTCTTGCAATCGTAGTTTTTAAATACAAAAATCAAATCTTTGAGATAAACTTGCATTAATTTGTGGGTTTAGTCGAGTTAGATATTAACTAATCGTAAGTCTTTTGGATTCGACAATTCGGCTCTAAAAGAGCCACTATACTACTTGTGCGACTGTGTATACTTGCATGTATATTTTGGTGCAACAAGTTTTTGGCATCATTTCTCAGGACTTTAGAATTAGTTTATATTTAATTTTCAAAGTCTATATTTTCATTGTTCAAATGTAAACAACTTGATCTTAGTTGTTCTTCTTTACAGGAAACTGAAATCATTACACTGGATAAGGATGTAGAACTTGTGGAGCTGTTTGAAAAGTCTGAACGATACTTACATTATCAGAGAAGGCAAGTGGCTCTGGCATACCTTGTGTCTCAAGTTTAATTGGTTAAAGAGAAAGAACATGTAGTAATGGAAACTAGAACAGTTTGTGATGTGGCAATCCCACTCACTACCAATGTTACTTCCAACATTCGAAAACCACAACTTGGAGGTAGATTCAAGCTTAAGCAAAATATGGCACAATTGATTCAAATTACTGGACAATTCACCAGCCTCCCTTATGAAGACCCACAATTGCATATCAGAAACTTCTTGGAAATAAGTGACACTTACATTCCGATAGCGATATCTTCTCATCATGTGAGATTGACTCTATTTCCATGATTGAATTCATTGTCAAGGTCATCATACATTAAGGGCAAGTTTATGGCATGTTGTGATAAGTAGAAACATCTTTTGTGAGAATGAGTGCTTAAATTCTGAAAATTGGACCTTTTGAATTTCGTATATGTGTGAAAAATAAAAAGTGATGTGAGAAGGGCTTTACCAAAATAGTGAGGGCACTCATGATGCATGTAGGGTCTATTGTTGTTGGCTTTGTTACTACATGATTGCATTTGCATGATAGAATTGTAAGGAGTCTATTATTGAGGTTTTGTTGTGCCTTCTGGAGTGATTCGATGCTTTAGCAAGTATGTACATGACTGCAAGAGAGGTGAAGTACAAGAGCATGATTAAAATAGTTTTGTTGGCCTAAGTAAGGGTGGATAGGTCCTTAGGTGTCAATTCTAAGGTAAGAGCAATGTGTAGAGAGTTGTTCGAGAATTAAAAAAGTTTTAAGTGTGGGGTGATCATCTTAGGCATATTTATATGCTCATTTGCTATATTTTCCCTGCAAATACCATTAGTTTTAAGAGTATTCTTTATTCTAACTGTTATGTTTGATTGAGATTGTGATGATCGCATACTGAGACTGTGATTAGCTAATGCAAGAGATTTGAAGGGAAAACTGAGAACATGAGAGTTGATACATAGGAGGAAAGCGTGGATGCAACTCAAATGAGCATGAAAAAAGAACACACAAAAAAGAACTGGGTTGTGGAGCATTGGTGGTGCGCCACCCCAGACCTTAAAATACTAAAGTCCTAGCTTGGTGCACCTCGCCAGGTCCAAATCTACTGGCACCCTGGTCTGGTACACTACAAGCACACCATACCAACCTTCAAATTTCTAGCACCCAGTGTTGGTGCACTGATCGTGCAACCCCTAAGTCAGACTCCGGTGAATTTCCAAATTTTTCATGATTCTGAATCCAACAAAGAAAAGGAATTATCTTGACAAACCCTATAAATAGAACCTTAGGCCTATTTTGTACGGTTATGTCTTCTTTTTCAAGAGCAAGGGATAAAAATTTACCTTAGGTTTCTTTTCTTCTCCTCTTATTTAGTTTTTTAATTTCATGAAAACAATTGTGTTGGTGTTTTTGATTTGCATGAGTTGCTAAGAACCCTTGTTCTAGGGTTGCGGCCATGAATGATTGTTGAACATTGATTTTATGGATGAATTTGGTTATCGTATAATTTACTCTTTGTGTTCTTGAATAAGTATTTTGATGCTTGGCTGCCATTAAAATAAAACTATTGTCTACTTTTGAACTCAAGAGAGGAATAGAGGGATAAAACGTGAAATACAGGGAGCATGATATTTTGATTCATATCACTTGAATTAATTTATGTCTAGGATAGGAATATACCTAGGTGTCGTTCTTGGTTCGAAACAAGCAGATAACTTAATGCTCCATAGTTGATTCAATCTATCCCCGCTCAATGATGTAGTTAGACTATCAACTAGGGTAGGTGATTAGATGTCGGAAGATCATGATCACAAGATTAACCTTGTAAATACTAATTTGATAACCATCTGAAATCTATAGAAGATATGTGAAGCATAAATTCTTGGTTACGCTTCTACCTTAGAATTGTCTCAATTATTGTTAAGCACCTAATTTGAAGTCGATCATTGTTAGTTATTTCTAATTGTTAAATTCTTGCAATCAAAGTATATAAATACAAAAGTGAAATCCTTGAGATACACTTGCATTAATTTGACAATTTAGTTGAGTTAGATATGAACTAATCATAATTCTTTTGGGTTCGACAATTCGTCTATGAAAGAGCCACTATATTACTTGCACGACCACGTACACTTGCATGTGTATTTGAGAACAACATCGGCCTTTACTTTATTTGATACTGGTTCTACTTATTTGTATGTATCTGATTATTTTACTCCTAGATTGGAGTTGCATTTTGAATCCTTATTAGGGTTGTTTCATGTATCGACTCCCATAGGAAATTCTTTAGTAGTGGATCATGTCGGTAGAACATGTGCCGTTACAATTTGGGAGTACAACACATAGGCTGAAGTTATTTTGCTTGACATGCCTGATTCTACTATTATTCTATGTATGGAAAGGTTATTCCCCTATCGTCTAATCCTTGTTAGCTTTACCAAGACCGTTACCTGAGCCATGCTTAGTATTTCCCCAATTCAATGGCAGGGTTATGGCAGTCATACACCAACTGGGATCTTTTGTTATAGTTGGGCTTAGAGGTTAGTATCTAATGAGTGTTTGGCCTATTTGTAATTTGTTCGAGATAATAGTAGGGTAGGCTTCTATTGTTCATTTGGTTCTTATTGTGTGAGAGTTCGCAATGTCTTCCCAATCGACCTACCTAGCCTCCCTTTAGAGCTAGATATTTACTTTGCTATTGACCTTGAATCGAGCACTCATCCTATTTTTATTCCACCCTACCGTATGTTATCAGATAATCTTAAAGAACTCAATTTTGAGCTTTAAGATCTTTTGGGTAAGGGATTCAATGGCCTGAGCATCTCACCTTAGGGTGCTCCCATTTTGTCTATGAAGAAGAAATATGGGTCTATGTGTGTGTATCGATTACAGGCAACTGGACAAGGTGATGGTGAATAATAAGTATCTTATGCCTCGTATAGATGACTTATTTGATAAGCTTTAGGGTGTCGTGTTATTTTCTAAGGTTTACTTGAGAATGGGTTACCATAACCTGAGGATTAGGGTGGAGGAAATCCCTAAGAAAGTCTTTAAGACTCAGTATGGCCAATTTGAGTTTCTAGTGATGTGTTTTAGGTTGACTAATGCCCTTGCGGCATTCATGGACTTGACGAAGCATGTCTTCAGGCCTTGTATAGACTCCTTTATCATTTTTTGCATTAATGACATTCTTTTATACTAGAGGAGTAGGGTGGATCATGAGCAGTATTTGATGATTGTACTGCAAACTTTGAGCAATAAGTGCCTTTATGCCAAGTTCTTAAAGGGTGAGTTGTCTTGAGTCTGTAGCGCTCTAGGGGAACATGGTGTCAAAGGACGGAATGATGGTAGGCCTAGGAAAGATTGCGGCAATGCGAGATTAGGCTATGCCCACTTTTTTAAGGGAGATTCAGAGTTCTGTTGGGTTGGCAGGCTACTATAGATAATTTGTCTAGGGCTTTTCTTTCTTATCGAGGTGCCCTTGGGTAGGCTTACTAGATTATATATTCCCTTCAAGTGGCCCAATGAGTGTGAGGCGAGCTTTCTGAAGCTCAAGGATTTGCTCACCACCGCTCCTATTCTAACTCTTCTAGTTTGGGGTGAGGGTTTACAATGTATTATGATGCATTCGGTGCGGGTTTGGATTGAGTTTAGATGCAGCAGGGTCGTGTTATTTCTTATGCATCAAGGAAGCTTAAGGTGCATGAGTGCAACTACCCCATTCATGATTTAGAGTTAGAGGCGGTAGTTTTCACGCTTAAGATTTGAAGGCACTACTTGTACTGATTTCATTGTTGTATCTTCATGGATTACAGGAGTTTTTAGTATATTTGAGCCAAAAAGACCTCAATTCTAGACGGCGTAAGTGGATTAAGCTCCTGAGGACTATGACCTCTCTATTTCATACCATCTAGGCAACGTGAATGTGGTGCTGGATGCCTTGAGCCGAAAAGTCGTGAGTATGGGGAACCTAGCCTTCCTTTCAATTTTGGAGAGATTTTTGGCTTTCGGCATCTAGTCCATAGCCAACAGGTGGGTTCGTCTTGATATCTTCAATCCTAATCGTGTTCTAGCTAGTGCTAAGGCTTGCTCCACTATATTGGAGCAAATTTGCGGTTGGTCATTTGAGGATGTGGGCTTGGCTTCTATTCATGATCGAGTTCTAAGTGATGATACTAGCGAAGAGAGCTTAGACTCTGAGGGCGTTTTGAGATTTGGAGGCCATGTTTGTATTCCTAGAGTTGGGGATGTGATACAGACAATATTCAGGAGGTTCAGAACTCCAGGTAGTCTATTCATCTAGGCACGGGTAAGATGTCTTGAGATCAGAGGGAGCATTACTGGTGGAGCAGTATGAAGAGATATATAGCGAACTATGTAACTCATTGCCTGTGATTTTAGTAGGTGAAGGCCGAGCACATGAGGTCTGGTGGTGAGTTTCATGGAGGTCCCATTCATGAGTGGAAGTGGAAACGGATCACTATGGACTTTATTGGGGTTGCAACACACTTCTGGAGGTGTTGATAGGATTTGGGTATTCATAGATCGATTGACCAAGTTTGCTCATTTTTTGCCCATTCAGTCTTTCTTTAGTGGCGAGAGGTTACCCTATATCTATGTTCGAGATGTGGTTTGTTTTTATGGGGTGTTATTTTATATTTTCTCTGATAGAAGCAGTCAATTCACTTCCATCCTTTGGTTGGCATTCCAGGACGAGTTGGGTACTCAGGTTGATCTTAGCACAATATTACATCCACAGATCGATGGGTAGTCAGAGCAGACAATTCAGGTTTTAAAGGTTATGCTTCTAGCTTGTGTGTTCCATTTTAGAGGGCAGCGGGATAAGTTTTTTGTTTTGGTAGAGTTTTCCTATAACAATAGCTACATTCAAGTATTCAGATGGCCCCATTCGAGGCATTGTATGTTAGGCATTGTCGATCTCTTGTTGGTTGGTTTGAGGCTTTGAAACCTAGGTTGTGTAGTACACACATGCTTCAGGATGCTTTGGCCAAAGTTCCTGCTATTGAGGATAGGCTACGGGAGGCTCAAAGTAGGAAGAAGAGCTATGTAGACTGTAGGCATCGTCCTTTGAGTTTGGTATTGGTGATCTTCTCCTCCTCCAAATATCACCCTTGAAAAGAGTGATATGATTCGAGAGGCCGGGTAAGCTTCACCCTAGGTATATTAGGCCTTTTGCAATCCTTGAAGCTGTTGGATATGTTGCATACGAGTTGGTCTTGCCACCTTCTTATTCGACTGTTCATCCAGTTTCCCATGTGGTGATGCTTCGCTGATATGTTCTTGGCTAGTCCCATGTGCTCCGATATGACTTAATCTAGTTGGATGATTGTTTGACCTTTGTGGAGGAGCCAGTTGCTATTTTTTCTAGGGACGTCAGCGGTTGTATTCGATAGATACTCATGTGGCTAAGGTTCACTAGAGACATTGTCTGGTTGAGGAGTCTACTAGGGAGACCGAGAAGGACTTGCGGGCCCAGTATCCCCAACTATTCAAGGCTTTAGGGACTTCTTCTCTCCTTACTGTCAAAGATTAAAGTCATTTAATTAGCGGATATTGTAATGACCCTCTAGGTCATTTTAGCTATTTAAGATGTTTTCAACATTTAGAGCTTTTCTATAGCGATCTGAAGCCATTTGTGACTTGTTGGAACTAACCGTTTGGTCACCTCATTGTTCGTTTGGTTTTTGTTTAAGTTTCTGTGTTTTTGAGCTTTTAAAGTTTGCATGATTGACTTTGGTCAAAACATCAGCTAAATGACCTTAGAATACAAATCTGATGGTTCTATTAGCTCCAAAATGTCAAGTTTTGTCTAGAAAGACAATTGGTTTGGGCCACAAGGCTTCTAGAATCATATTGAGCTACCTTGTTGCTTTTGGCTAAAATGGAGCTTGGGTTACCCATTTTTTATTGAGACAGCCTCCGTTGAAAGTTTTGACAATTCCTTTGACTCCAAAATGTTGTTTCTGATTAGGTAGCATATTCAGTTTGTGCTGGTGGGACCCTAAACTAATTTCAAAGGTCTAGCGTATCCTTGGGAATTTTATCCCAAAAGCTTATGCACCAGTAGTTGGTGCAGCCGCTTCTATGGGGCCTAGGCTCGAACCTGGGACCTTGCTCCTTTGGGCTGGTATGTCAGCATGACTCATCTCATGTGGAGGGGTCATCGCCATTGTGAGTTCATGCATATAGAGATGGACCCACTCCTATGTAGTTGATTGGCCTCATTGACCTTCACACCAGCAACCCATTGTCTGCTTTGGCGATGTCGCACCTATGATGTCGACATCGCTGGAGCAGCGATTACACTGATTAAATCAGTATTCTTCATCCCTTATTTCATTCCTCGTTTGGGATTTTTAGAGCTCAATTTTTGGTAATTTCTTGTGAGAATTGTTGCATTGAGCTGGGAGTTGTTTTGGGACGTTGTTAAGGCTGTTTTTCATACCTCCAAACCCGTAAGTTCCCTTTGATTTCCTCCTTTTTAAATCTTTAATGGTGATTTCTCAAATTTTGGTGCATGATCTATTTTAGTCCTTGTTTGAGCTGGATTATGACCATATTCGGGGAACAACTCCCATGAGCTGGTTGGGACCCATTGACAGAGCCAATTTTGGGATTTCTCGTGAGGGTCCTATAATGCCATATTGTCTTGTTTTTAGTTCCATCTTAAGTTGTTGCAAATTTGTTGCTAAAATGACTGTATTGATGTTGGGATCATTATTTTGATAGTGTGCCATCGTTCGAATTTGGCTCGTAAGGGAAATGCTTCGATTTAGAGGTCTCGGAGTGTGTGTGATCATTTTCGAGGTAGGCTACGACTTATTATCCTTAAACCTTTCTTGTTTATTGGTCTAGCATTTTTTGACTAAGTGTAGGGTGGGTTTCTAAAATGATTCCTTGCTATGTTCCTAACTTGTATCATTCCAGCCTTTTTTGGTGATTTCAGGTAATTCGTGAGATTTTTATGGCTTGTTTATATCCCATTTTTGTACGTGAGTTGAGATTAGGCTAGAATGTCCTTAGTGTTATTGTGAGGAGCCTCATCCTAGGTTTGGCTAGAGTTGCTTTAAAAGTCTGTAATGGCCCTCCAAGTCATTTCTGTGTAAATGCCATCTTTCATCGTTTAAAGTGTTCCCATAGTAATGACTTGCTGGGACTGAAAGATTGGTCACCTAGTCCTTCATTTGGATTCTGTGCAAGTTTTTATTTTTTTCAGCTTGTAAAACTTGAATGGTTGACTTTCGTCAAAAGGTCAGGAAGACGGCCTTAAAATGCAATTCTGAAGGTTCTATTATGAGCTCTAGAGCATCGTGTTTTGTTTAGAATGACCTTGGGTGCGGATTATGAGACTTCCAAACTGATTTTAAGCCCTCTCAAGGAATTTGACATAAAATGGAGCTTGAGTGGGGTCCCTATTTTTGTCGAGACGACCTTAGTTGGAATTTTTGACCGCCCCACTAATTCCAAAATATCAAATTTTATAGGGTAGCATATCTCATGGAGTTCTAAAAGAATCCCGAGCACCCCATCAGGAACATTGATCTTGGCCAAACCAATTGATATGCATCAGCTGGTGCCAGCCCAAAGTGCAATTCGTGCACGTAGAGTCCTTGGTTGTGTCTTTGATGGCCAGGAAAGACGGCCTCTACGTTTGTGAGACATGGGCTGCGTTCGCAAAGGCCTAGCCCTTTGGCTTTCATATTTACGAGCCCCTCACCACATTCACGATGCCCAAGTTGATTACCTTACGCGATCGCAAGAGCCTCTTTGCATTCGCGAAGACTAGGACCGGTGGGCATCCGTGATTGCAGGCTTCCCTAGCCGCGTTCGCAATGAATAATCTCATCTAGCTTTTTTAATAAAGACCATACGTGATCAACTCCTTCTTCAATGACTCATTTCACGATTTGTGGAGCTGTAGAACTCCAAATTATGTGATTCAAAACCAGGCATGATTAGGAAGTTTGTGGTGTCACGTTTGAGTGTTTAGGGATTGCGGGGGACGTCGTGTTGAGGTTAAAATTGCACTGAAGGGGTTGCCAGCCCTCTTTGCTTTAACTTAAATGGAGTTTTATTGCATGATTGGGTTGTGGGTTGTTCTGAGCCCCGAATTGTGCCCCATATTGGGATACAAGTTCGGGGAGCTTTAATGGACATTTTGACTGAGTCAATTCTTGAATATCAATCACGGGTCCCACATTTTTAATTTTGACTCGAATATGGGTCTCTCTCTTACTAATGTGTTTTTTGTGTCTAAACGATCGTCTTAACATTGTGATCTATTTATTGATAGTGTGGTAGTGTATGAAGGCCATACAGAAGGGAAAAGCTCTGGAGTTTGGATTTTATAGCGCGTGCGGTCTGCTTTGAGGTAGGCTATGGTTTCTCGACCTTTTGATTGAGCATGAGAATGTAAATGTATGTTGAATTGTGTTAATTATGGGTTGTTAGTTAGTTAGAAATTGTGTTTAAGGCTTTTTTTGGTCTTGTTGGCATGTTGTTTTCCTTGTTTTTGACCATCCGTACCTTGTGGTGTCAATTGGTATTTGTTTATTGTTGGTATTGATACATGTTTGGCCTTAGTCTAGGAGTAGACTAGTATTGCTTTAGAATTGCGTATTTTGGAGCCGATAGGTTGATATACCAAACTTGGGTTTGACAGTATAATCCTTAGTTAGGTGACAACCCACCTCAATATGCTCTTTTCTTCCATAGTTTATACTAGTGATCGATTCAGCATGTATGTGGGTTATTTGGGCTTACGTGGTGATTTTTTATCAAGTTATGGAGTAGGAGCAAGAGTGGGTCCCTAGCAAATCTGGAAGTGGTCCTATGCTACGGTTTTGACTAGTTTTGAGCTATCAAAGGAATTTGGGGTTGTTGGAGTTCGTATCTATCGTTCGAACCCTGTACCTTATTGTAGCTTCGGTTCCAAGGCCCTTGTGTACATCCCATCCAGTCGGGTTCAAGTCCCAGGCGTGTGCCTTCCAATCATGGTTCAAGTCCCTAGATCATCTTTTAATATCAGTTCATGTGTTGGCACACTCTTTAGGTCAGCTTTGAGTCCTGATCGGATAATTCTATTGGGTCCTTGGGTGCCTCTACCGTGGTTAGAGTCCATGGAAGGCCACGACAATTCTGGAAGTATTGATGAATGGAGGATTCCCACTCATTTGCGGCTATTTTCTTATTAGTTTTAGCTTTCTTTAAGTTAGATCAGTGATTTTCATGTGATTTTCTTCATATTTGTAGGAAAATAAAGTGGAGAATTGATTTAGAAGATATGTGAAGAAACAAAGTGAACTTGACTCATAAAGAGGTCAAGAGCTGAAAATGCAATTTGTGATAGGAAAAGTACCCACCACGAACACGCCCAAAGAACCGCAAACGCGGGGTCCTGGTCAATGGAACTCCGTGAACGCACCAAGAGGACCACGAACACGCCAGTCCGGTCAACTCATGTTCGCAAATGTAGACAACTCTCTGTGAACGTGGACCACTCTTTGTAAATGTGGACCTCTGCAAACACGGATAGTCACGCTTTAGGCACCTGGGCAGAATGGGAATTTTACCATTGATCCCAAAAACCCTTTTTACTCTCACCAGCAGTCATTGTTCAGATTATGCAGCAATCCTAGAGAGAAGTTCATCTTTTAGCTTAGACTTAGAGAGAAAAACTTTATAGATTTCTAAATTTGGGTTGACAATTTGAAGGCAAGTTGCCTCACAATTCACATTTGGGTTTGAAGAATGTATGCTTAATAGTAAAATCTCTTGTTCCCTTCTTCATTTCCTTGCTTTAAATTGCTAGAATTGTGGGTGGAATTGCTAATTGAGATTGGGGTTTTGTGCTAGAAATAGACAATTTATTTTGGTCTTTGATGTCTCATCTAATGCTTTTGTATGTGATTCCATGCTTTCATGAATTGGGTTTAACCTAGTTTTCATGCTTTAATCAATGATTTGAGAGTGCACGCTTGAATCTAGCTTACAATCTTTGTGGGTTGCTCGAAAGAGATATTTGTGAAGTGGAGAATTAGGTCAATAATTGTATTTGGCTTTTATTCCTAAATTTGAGACCAAAAGGAGAAGATTTAGGTATACTTGGTTGAATGCTAAACCTGCTAGAAATAGGAGTTTGGATTAAGGTATTGGATTGCATTGTTGTTAAACATGATTGAGACCGAAAGGAGATTTCGTGATAAAACACTTTGAGACCAAAACAAGACTAGTGTTAATTGATGATGATCTAGCCTACCTTTGATTGATTTGAATATGTTGAGATGGCAATGGATCATTGAATAAGTGTTGAGCTCCGAAGTTCCCAATTCCCAATTATCCCTTGCTTGATCTTATCTTTGCCCAAATCCTTTGTTTAGTAACAAAAATCGCTCTTGATTTGATAATCTTGTCTATTGTGTGTTTAGGTTCAAACTTGTAGCTATTTATCCCTTGTCTTTTCAATTGCCGATAGATTATTCGTTGTGGGATTAAATCCTGACTCTTTTGTTGGATTTTTATTACTATCAACCGCTTATTCTTTTACTTTTTTGGAGGATAAATTGAGTGTTATCAAAAGTGGCACCACTATTGGGGAACAATTAGGCATATTGAATTGATTTGGGATTTCTAGTTTACTTGTTTTTATCTAGATTGTGAATAGTTATCTTTACTTTCTTTTTCTTTGTTCTATGGCTTTTTCTGACTATAAGATGCTTGGGGATGGCATGCCCTATATCGACCCATGGCCTCATGATTAATGAGTGTGATAAGTCAATTTAGGCTTAGGGTCATGGAAGAAAAGCTCGATGGGGGTGAGAAACCCTACACCAACTTTCTCAAGAAAAAGAAAAGCTTCACAACATGCACCTAACTCGGTGCCAAGAAATGGTCAAATTTGAGTTTGAACTCGAAACTCTTGAAGCCAAGGTGAGAACAAGAATGGAGGTATATGCTACTCCTTATCCAAAGGCCGAAAAGAGCGAAGAGGAGTTTCTCAACTTGTACCTAACTAGATGCTATGAGATGATCCTACTCGAGTTTATGATCACAACTTTGGAAGCTAATACAACAACAAAACAAGGGATGGTGGTGGACATTGAGGATATCTTGGGCGCTTGAAACCAATCCAAACAAATAACAATCCAAGAAGCCGAAATAAATGTGATTATACTAAAGTTGCTTGAAAAAATCCAAGAAGATCATTTATGGAAACTTTAGTTCATGTGCAATCAAGAGTTTCACTCAATTGAGGGTCAATAATCATGGAAAATAATGCTCAAGTGGCCTAGTGACTCTCAATCTTGCCCAAGGATCCAAAATGAAAGAATGATGCAAAGTTGGGTAAGAAATTCAAGTCTTCAAAGTGGAGAGATCGAACACAATGCTTGATGCTCTCATGCACTCTTCATACTCTTTGGAGTGAAATAGATCCTAAGTTTGGGAGAAGGTTCATTGCCTAGAAGTGGAAACATAAATGGTGATGTACTCGGCATCACGCTGCGATGTTAAATTGTGCGCTTAATGGGAGGCAACCCATCGTTATCCAAAAAAATTTAGTACTTAGTTTAATTTCATGTTTTTTATTTTTAGAATATCTTAGAATTTTTGTTTTTGACTAATCCTCATAGTTTCAAAGTCTTTGGTGATTGTTTGGACGGGTTTGGAAGAAAAAAGATGATCGGGATGGAAGTTTAGGGTTGAAACACCTTCAAAATAGGACTTGGGAAGCTTTTTTAGCTTCCAGACACACGTAAGATGACTGGGTGGATCGCCCTTCTGACCTCACCCTTGCCGAATCAGATATGTAAGGTCCCAGAAATTTTTTTCAAGATTCATGGGTCTTCCGTGAATGCGGATGCGGGTCCGTGAACGCAAAGGTCAAACCTTCCACGAACGTGCCCTGTCCACCGCGAACGCAGAGCTCCAACGGACACAAAGGTGCAAACGCGCCAACAATCTGTGAACGCGGGCAAGAGAACATGCCTCAGGTATTAAAAAATAGAAGTTGAACGAGGGGGGACAGTTTCCATTACCCAAAAGTCATAACCCTCTCTAAAAGCTCTCTTCTTTGTAATTAAATCTCTAAGGTTTATTCCCCGAGGTCGTGTTTTCACATTTGTTCTCAACCATAAAGGTATGTTCCTTCCCCTCGCCCCCTTCTAGGTAATTCCATTATTTGTAAGTGCTTACAAGAGTTTTGTTAGTGTGAGAAGTTAGTGCTTGAATTGTTATGTTGTTGGGTTGTTTTTATTCATATGTTGTTGTTTAATGTTGGGTGTTAATTGAGTTTTTTTTGTGGTTGTGATTGGGGGCTCAAATTGTGTGAAAATTATGCCTGAAAAGGTTACCCCAACCTATTTGAGAAAATGCCCCAACTGGATTTTGAATTCTGGAGAAGACGACTCCGTGAACGCGGACTCTCAGCCGCGAACGCAGAGGAATCTTATCCCAGATTCTCCGTGAACACGCCCAATAGTCCACGAACATGCATGTTTGAATTGTTGTGAGCTGCAAACACGACCCTCCTCTACGAACGCGGAGGGGATATTGATGGCATACCCAAAATAGTAGCTTTGCATAGCTTGGCTTGGGCCCTCTTTTCATTATTTCTCTTGCTTAAATACTTCCTAATACATTTTTTTAAGTGTCCTCAAGAACTTTTAACATATTGGCTTTGTTTGTAAGTGCTTTGTGCAAAAATTGGATTTCGAAACCGACTCGAATGATCAAAAATAGCTCCATAAATTGAGGAAGATGAGTATTTTGATGAGAGTAGGTACCTATCAAAAAACTGTTGTCACGACCCAAAGTACACCCCAGATGTGACATGGCGTATAAGACCCCGAGAGGCCCTACACAAGCCACTTGACATATATATACACAACATAATAGAGAAAAGCAAAAAATCTCATAAGAATGTTAAGAATTTGACATAAACAAAAGTACATCAAAGTCTAGACAAGCCACCTATTACATCAATAAGAGTGGTCGGGACGTGACCCGTACACCATATACGAAGTCTGAAACACAAAGGCATAAGGAAGCAAAAGAAGTATCATGGTCCTCGAAACATGAGGACTCACCAACTCTTGATCTTTGAATCGTCAATGAGATCAACTAGCCACGAACGATAGGAGAGGAATCTTCACGCCCTATATTAGTGAAATAATGTAGTAACAAGAATGTATTAATACATAGAATGTACTAAGTACGAGGGGAATGCAATAAAACATGAGACATGATCATAAAGAGACATAATGGAAAACATGATATGCATGACCAAGCTAACATAGTAAAATAATTTAAGGAGAATTGCAAATCATGAACATGGTCAATTCAACTTTAAAATCATAAGGAAAGCTTCATAAAACATTTATAAGTAACTTAGTTGATTTTGTGGGATCTTAGCTTTAACCGGCATTAGACCATGCGAGCTATAACATGGAATCTTAAGGGAGAGTCTACTTGCCAAGGTAGAACTATGTATTATATCATATGCTATAAGTGGATCCACTAGCTAAGCCAATTAAGGAAAACCTACGGGACACGTAGTTAGGAACTAGAGGTTGCTACTAGTCACAACCCTATTTGAGCCTCCACCTCAAAGTTCTCTTGGTGCTAAGTTAAACCCCAATGGAATAGTCATTTTCATAAAGTCATCATTAACCATGGAAAAGTATAATTCAATTACTAATCCAAGCGAAAATAACATAGAATAGCTCATTCAATCTTGAATCAAGTCTAAATGAGAAAACCTTTCACCAAGCCATGATCTGTTAACATGTGAGAAAACCTTTCCCAATTCATTGATGCTAAGCAACCTAGATCATAAATCATTCTTTTTCATAAATCATGTGTAAGTTCATGAAAACATATTCATAGATTCATAGCTTTTCTTCAAATTCATGCAAATTAGGGTTCATAGTCAAAATAGTAATCAATGCATGGGTTCACATGGAATTGATTGGAAAACATGTAATTGAATCTAAATAGTCATAATATGATAAAAATCAAACAATTAAATCCATATAAATAGAACCCATGGGGAATTGAATGAAAACCTAATCAATTTTTGGGAAATTGAATTGGAGAATCAAAGAAACTTTGGGGACTCAATGGGTAAATGGAACCCATTGATGAACTCCCTACATACATTATCTCAAAGCCCACAAGCAATTGATGGAAAGAGGAGACTTGAACTTGAAGAACCCTAGCTTCTTCTTTGATCTTAGAGAGAGGGTTTTGGAGAGAACCTTAGAGAGATTTTAGGAATTTAATTGAATGAGGGAGTTGGGGAAATTTTTAAGGGTGAAGGGTAGTTGTAGGTCTTAGAATTAGGGTCAAAACGACGTAGTATAGGCATACGATGCATAGGAAAAGACCCAAATACCCTTTAAAAACAACTATCAGAAATACCTACTGTCCGTAAGAATTCCTACAATCCATCCTGGTCAATCGTAGAAACAACATCATAAATCCAAATATTCAATCATTTCCCACGAGACCTTTCCACGGTCTGTCAAACTTCTTACGATCCGTAGCCCTATACGTAGAACTCAACTTTAACTCCAAAATTTCACTAAGTCTAGTACCTTTCTACAGGACCTTCCTACGACCCATAGACCAAATGACGGCCTGTCAAATCCTTTAGTAGGACAGAGATCCTATGTCAACTCTCTAAACCATCCTACGGTTGCCATCTAGGGCTCATCAATTATCCTACAATTTGTTGTCAAGTTGTAGCTCAACTTCAGAAACTTAATTTTCCAAATATTCATCTCCAAGTCTATGACTCCCTTCCTATGGCCCATAGGACTTCCTATGGCCCATAGGACTTCCTATGGTTTGTAGGTTGGACTCGCAGAAACTTGTTTCAGCCAAATTTCTGCACTTTTCTTTTCTTTTCTTTTCAACTTTCCAACTTTCAGTGTATTACAATATCCCCCCTTGAGAACACTCGTCCCTGAATGGGACTCAAGCAAGCATAAAAAGAGTAGGAGAGAAAATGACAGCTCAAAATGAATGAAAGTTTTATCAAAATGCACATAAAACATGGAGAATCACTCCAAGCTAAATCATAACATTGAAATCAAGTTTTCATGAACATGTATGCATATGGAAAAATGAGTGACTAAAACACATAAATCCGAAAGAATGAACCATGAGGAATTAATACCTCAAGCTAGAGTAGGAGCGGAGGGAAAAAGATGAGGATACCGGGACATCATATCGGCTTCGGCTTCCCAAGTAGCACCCTCAACTAGTTGATTCCTCCAAAGAACATTCACAGAAACAACTTCTTTGTTTCTCAACTTCTGAACTTGTCGTTCTAAAATCTCAACCAGAACCTCTTCATAAGAAAGATTCTCTTTAACTCCCAACCCTTCCAAAGGCACTATAAATGCCAGATCTCCAACACACTTTCTCAACAGAGAGACGTGGAATACCGAATGTGCCAATGCTAAAATCATTTTGCAACTCAAGTTCATAAGCAACCTTGTCAATACGCCTCAAAATCTTATATGGGCTTACATACCGAGGACTAAGCATCCTTTTCTTTCCAAATCTCATAACACCCTTCATGGGTGAAATTTTCAAGTACACCCACATCAACATCAAATTCTAGTTCTCTTCTTCTAACATCGTAATAAGACTTTTGTCGACTTTGAGTCATTTTCAACCTCTCACGAATAAGTCGAACCTTTTCCATAGCCTCATGCACCAATTCGGGCCCTATCAAAGTGACCTCACCAACCAAACAAACCAATATGAGACCTACACCTTCTACCATAAAGAGCCTCAAACGGTGCCATCCAAATGCTAGAATGACTGCTATTATTGTAAGCAAACTCAATCAGAGGCAAGTGATCATCCCAATTACCCTTGAAATCAATCACACAAGATCTCAACATATATTCTAAGGTCTGAATAGTACGCTCAGCTTGTCCATCAGTCTGAGGATGAAAAGTTGGCTAAGCTTCACTTGAGTACCGAGATCTTTCTTAAACGAATTCCAAAACTAAGATGTAAATTGAGTACCTTGATCCGAGTCTTAATAGAAAGAAAGTGAGTCGATATCATTATTCGGTCCACAATAACCCAAACTGAATCAAACTATCGACGAGTGAGGGGTAAACCCATAATGAAGTCCATATTCAAATCTTCCCACTTCCATAAAGAGATACTAATGTCTTTAGCCAAACCACCCGAGTTCTTATGCTCAACTTTCACTTGTTGACAATTCGCACATTTAGCCACAAATTCAGCAATATCCTTCTTCATCACATTCCACCAATAGACCTCCTGCAAATCATGGTACATCTTGGTGGCTCCCGGGTGAATAGAATACCAAGAACTATGGGCTTCTATTAGAATTTGATTTCTCAACTCATCAACATTCGGAACACCTAACCGATATTGATATCGAAGGACACCATCTCCCCCTTGGGAGAAAGCCTCAATGGCTTTTTCAGAAACTGAAATCTTCAAGTAAACTTATATCGGGTCAAGATCTTGCTTAGCTTTCACATCCGATACAAAAGACGATTTCTAACCATTATGGACAAGTAACACCTCGAATTAGGAAAAGCCAAGGCGGGCAGGTCTAGTACTTAAAAATGGACCCTGGAACCCTCCACGGAGCCTTAGACGGGCCGTGAAGGGGACCACAGTCCGTTTGGGCAGTCGTGAAGAGTTTCCTGAAGTTGCCTCAGGCCGAGGTCACTTGATGATGACCCATACGGCCCGTGGAGGACTTGACGGTTTGTCAAGTGAGTCGTGAAAGGCTCTTACTTGGGAAGGGTTCTCCCCTAGTCACTGGAAAAGGGATCATGGATGTCTAAACGGCCCGTGAAGTCCCACATGGTCTGTGAAGTCGTCCGTGAAGGGAGTTTGTCAAACTTAGTGTTTAGGGTCAACTTCAAACAATCATACCTCTTAGAAAAAAATTAATTAGGTGGACCATGACCTATCAAATTAATGTTCTTTGAGTCCTCTTTCCAACACCACGAAGTTTGCTCCATTTGAAGTTTGGAGTAAAATGTTATGCCCGTTTTAGTGGAACACTGTCAGGCTGATAAATCTTCACGACTTGCTTGACGGGCAGTAATGGCTTTGACGAGCCGTTTGGGTCTCCTTGAAGCCATTTCGGCAGTTTTTAAGTCAGGGGCTATTGGGTCTTTTCCCAATTATTTTATCTTGATACTACGTCATTTTGCCTTCTACCCTAAGTCCTATATAATGATTTTTACCCCCAAAATCACCTAATTCAATTCATTCCCTCAATTTCCCAAAACTCTCCTCTCCCAAATAATTCTCTCTCTAGAAGCTTGAATAAGAAGAAGAAGAATCTAGGGTTTCAAGATCAAGCCTCCTAATCCTCCATTGATTGCAAGGTTTTGGCATTGAGGTATGATAGTCTTCATCCATGGAGCCCTTTCCTCCATGGAATCCCTAAAATCTCCAATTTTCAAGTTAGAAATTCCCAATTGAATTAAGGGTTTTCTTCCATGTCATGGGTTCTTTGCAAGGTTGCTTCAATTGATTGTTTTATGTGATCATCTTCTCATAGTAAGAATACTTCAATTGGAAGCAACCTTTTCATAAGGCATGTTGATAATTTATCTAAAAACATTCTTGATTCATAAAATTCCTCAATTCATGATACATGCATAATCTCAAAACATAGTTCATAATCATAAAGTAGTCATATAGCATGGGTTCATGTGAAAATTATTGAAAATATGTAATTATGATCAAATCATTCATACTAAGATCAAATATAATGAATTTAGTCATAAGCAATTAAACACATAAGAAATCTTGCAAAACCCTAGAATTTGGGTTGGAATCATAAGAGAGAAATACAGAATTCTTGGGGATCAATGGATGGAAAGGGATTCATTGATGAAATTCCAACATGCCTTGATGAACCCTATATTTTGAACTGGAGAAGGAGGTTTGGAGCTTGAAGAACCCTAGAAATCACCTTGAATCCTTGGGAGAGAACTTTGAAGAAAAAGACCTTGAGAGCTTTTGGAATTTTGAGTGAATGAGAGGGAATGGGTAATTTTGAAGAGTTAAATCAGTAATAAGGCATAGGAATAGTCTAGAAATGATATAGTTTAGGCATTAAAAAGGTAGGAAAAGACCCAAATGAACCTTAATGAAAATTGCTGAATGGATCTTATAGGGCCATGTACAGTCCGTACAAGCTCCTACGGACCGTACTGGTCAATCGTAGATCAAGTACTAGAACATAAAAATCCTAAAGTCAAACCATGAGTGACAGGTAACCTTGCACAAGTGGTACATCCAATCGTAGACCCAATGCATAAAAAATTTCACCAAGTCTGGGACACCCTACAACCAGTGACTATGGGTCGTATGTCTCTGTATGGGCCTTCCTGCTGGCCCGTAGACCCTCACAAGAAACTTGACAAACTTCAACTTCCAGGACCTCAAACCATGGCTTCCTTGTATGAACCGTAGGACCTTGTACGGTTTGACATGGCCTCGTACAAACTTTTACCAACAAAATTTCTGCACTTCTCCTTTCCAACTCAACTTACCAATTTCTGAGGGGTTATAATGAAAATCAATGTTCAAGAATCATTCATAGCCGCAGCCTCAGAAGAATGGTTCATAGCTACTCATGCCAATCAAAATCATAAATATAATTGTTTTCATGCAATTCACAACTAAAATAAAGTAGAAGGAAAGAAACCTTAGATGAATATTTATCCCTTGATCTTGAACTTGAAAAAGAAGAAGTAACCCTACAAAAGAGGTTTAATGTTCTATTTATAAGGTTTGAGAAATTAATCCCTTTTCCATGTTAGATTCAAAATCTTAAAATCTAGGAATTTCTACCGGAATGGCACGCGCGTGCCACCAGTGTGCCAGCATTGGGGCGCCAGTAGTTTCCTTCCTAATGTGGCGTGCCTAAAATGCGCCAGCATTGGGGCTTCTAGAGTTTTTCCCCTGGCACAGTACCCCTTTAGAGCGCTAGCTAGAGGCTTCAGCAATTCAGGGGCTGGGGTGGTGCGCCACTAGTGCGCCTCAGCTCAGGTTTCCTCTATGTCATCCGTTGCATGCTCCTTTGAGTTGCGTCCATGCTTTCCTCCTTTGTTCCACCTCCCATGTGCTCAATTTCCCTTCTAAAACTCCTGCATTATCTAATCACATGTCTTAGTGTGCAATAATCATAATATCAATCATAACATAGCATATAGCATAAAGAATACTCTTAAAACATAAGACACACGTGGTAAAATCATAGTAATGGGGCATATAAATGCACCCAAGATCAAACTCCTATAAATTTGCTTAGCTAAAACTGACTCTCTGATAGGAGTAGAAACAAAAATGGGTACTACGAGTTGGTTAAGGCTGAATCCAAACTTCACAACAACATAAAGAGTCACAAAAGATAAGAGAGCACGGGGTATAACGAAGCATAAATATCAAGGGACAAAACTTTTAACATACCGGTAACAACATTTGGTAATTCTCCTGATCCTGACGAGAAGATAAGGCATAGAAGCAATTCTAGCCATTATTCGCACCAAAAGTGAGGACCTTCTACACATTTTGGCCTACTACAGCTAATGATGTAATGGACTAAATTCTGTTACCTTCGTTGCCCTTCCTTGTAGAGGGGAAATCCTTGAGCACATGGCATGCCTGACCACATCTATAACTGTCATGACCCAAAGTACACCCTAGACGTGACATGGCGTATAAGACCTCGAGAAGACCTACACGATCCACTTGACATACATACGACATAATATAATAGAAAATACGAGAAATTAAGGTAAAAAAACTTATATCAAAGAAAAGTTTAACATAAGAGCGGAAGTCTACACATAGTCTTGACAAGCCAATCTAATACATCAAAAGAAGTCGTAGGTACATAACCGGTACACCATGTACAACGTCTGAAAACTAAAGACATAAGAAGATCATGGTAAAGGTGACATGGTCCTCGGAATATGAGGACTCACCAAGTCTTTAATCCACAAAGCAATCCACTTGCCATGAGCGGGAGGAGGAGAAACATCTAACCCAACATTATTAAACAATGTACACACAAGTATGCATTACTATATGGAATGTACTAAGTATGAGGGATATGCATGAAAATATCAAACATGATCATACGGCGACATAAAGGAAAACATGATATGAATGAACAAGCTAAAACATAGTAAAACTTTAAATGAAGAATCATAACTCATGAACATGGTCAATGCATCTTAAAATTATAATGAAAGCTTCATAAAACCTTTGAAAGTAAATTAGTTCATTTTGTGGGATATTTACCATTAACCAACATAGACTATGTGAGCTATAACATGGAATCTGGTGTTTTGCTCCCACACCAAAAAGAGATGTCCTACTTTCCAAGGTAATGACCATGAACTTCTAGCTTAGGTGAATCCACTAGCTATCTCTTTCTAAAACAAATCCTATGGGGGCACGTAGTTAGGGATAAGGAGATATCTACTAGAGACCCGGCCTCTACTAATGGGAGAGCCTCCATCTGAATATCCTCTCAGTTCTAAGTAAAATCCCAATGGAATAGTCATTTTCATAATCATTGTAACACCCTAGATTCGGAAAGGATGAAAAGTTTCAATTTTTGAGACTTGGAAGTCTGACCTACGGTTGGCACCAATGGTTGGTAGGTGGACCTACCAATCGTAGGTCGAGTGTGTAAAAGAACCATTGATGCTACTGCTTTGGGGAAGAAAATTTTAAAATTTTTGGGCTAAGGCAAGGTGACCTACGGTTGGTGACCTACCAACCGTAGGTCAAGGTCGTAGGTAGGGCCATCCGGGAAATTTTGTTAGGGATCATTTGGTATTTTCACCTAATGACTTATTTATTAATTTAAGTCAGTTCCCTTCATCGCCTAACACTTTATAAGCCTTTTAAATCCTAAACTCTACCCTTCCTATCACTTTGCAAATTTCCCCAAACTCTTCTCCCTCAAATATTTCTCTCTCTAGAAGTTAGAAGAAGGAGGAGGAGGAGGAGGAGGAGGAGGAGGAGAAGAAGGAGAAGAGGAAGGAGAAGAGGAAGGAGGAGCAGAAGGAGGAGGAGGAGCAGAAGGAGAAGAAGGGGGAGGAGGAGGAGGAGGAGGAGGAGGAGGAGGAGGAGAAGCAGAAGGAGAAGCAGAAGAAGAAGGAGGAGGAGGAGGAGGAGGAGGAGGAGGAGGAGAAGGAGGAGGAGCAGAAGAAGGAGAAGAAGAAGGAGAAGAAGAAGGAGAAGGAGGAGAAGGAGAAGAAGAAGCAAAAGAAGAAGAAGGAGGAGAAGAAGGAGGAGAAGCAGCAGAAGAAGGAGGAGGAGGAGGAGGAGGAGGAGGAGGAGGAGAAGAAGGAGAAGGAGAAGGAGAAGAAGGAGAAGAAGGAGGAGAAGAAGGAGCAGAAGAAGCAGAAGAAGGAGCAAAAGAAGAAGAAGGAGAAGAAGGAGGAGGAGAAGAAGGAGGAGGAGAAGGAGAAGGAGGAGAATAATGAGAAGAAGTATAAGAAGGAGAAGGAGAAGAAGCAGGAGAAGGAGCAGAAGGAGGAGCAGAAGAAGAAGGAGAAGAAGGAGAGGAAGAAGGAGAAGAAGGAGAAGGAGAAGGAGGAGAAGGAGAAGGAGGAAGAGGAGGAGGAGGAGGAGGAGGAGGAGGAGGAGGAGGAGGAGAAGGAGAAGCAGAAGGTGAAGGAGAAGGAGAAGGAGAAGGAGAAGAAGAAGAAGAAGAAGAAGATGCAGAAGGAGAAGCAGAAGCAGAAGGAGAAGCAGAAGGAGAAGCATAAGGAGAAGGAGGAGGAGGAGGAGGAGAAGGAGAAGGAGAAGAAGAAGAAGCTAGGGTTCAAGAAATCAAGTTTTCTTCATTAATTGCTTAAGGAAATTGAACACTAAGGTATGATAGTCCTCATCCATGGAGCCCTTTCCTCCATGGAATCCCTAAAATCTCTAATTTTCAAGTTAGAAATTTCCGATTGAATTAGGGGTTTTCTTCCATGTTATGGGTTCTTTGCAATGTTGTTTCAATTGATTGTTTTATGAACTTTGAAGTATAAATTGAGTTGAATTTCATGAATATAGATGAATCCCCATGAACCCATGCCTTTTCCCCAATTTCAAATTATAAATGTGTTGATGGGTTGAATTGTGAAGACATGAATTTCATGGAGTCTATGTGAACCTTTGTATGAATTATGATTTCTAAGATAAGACTTTTCATGATAAGATTATGAATGACCTAAGGATGGTTTTATGAAAGTAAGCATGTTCAATCAAAAACTATGATTTTCCTCTATTATGTGGGTTCCTTCTATTATGGTCAAATTGTCTTGATTATGGTTTTCGAAGGATGAGTTTGCATTGAATTGCATGATTTAAGAGGAATTCTTATGAACCCATGTTAACTCTATGATTTGTAAGTTATGAGCATGATGAAAAAGGTAAAGATGAAGTTTATGAAATCATGCATGTCTCTTATGAAACTAATGATGAATTAAGGGTGCTTTGAGATTGAAGCATCAAAGTTTATGATATGCTGATGTTGATTGTTGAGTTGTGGAAGGAATTATCATATATTACTCAACCCATGAATGTGAAAGGTTTTCTTACATGTAATGATTCATAACTTGTTGAAAGGCTTGCTCAACGAAATTTCAATCGATGATTAAGGAGCTATTCTAATGAAGGGACAAGAGGCGATCACCCATTTTCCCTAATGTAAACAAGAGGCGACTACTCATGTCTACTTATGATAATTGAACTATGTTTAATCCATGAGAATTATGCTTAGCACCAAGTGGACAAGTGGCGATTATCCATGTCCCACAAACTATGTTCCACCATAGGATAATGGTCTATGATAGACACTAGCTATTGGATCCACATAAGCTATATGTTAAGTAAAGGGGCCTACCTTGGCAAGTAGGATGACCCTATCGGTGTGGGGTTAGACACCGGATTCCATGTTGTTAACTCACATGATCTTACATGTCGGTTAAGGCTACTCCCCATAATAAAGAACTAAAGAGACTTTAAAGGTTTTTCCTCAAGTAAAGTAAAGATGTTTAGCTTGCTTTGACCATGGTTTATGACTTATGTTTCTAACCTCTTTCATGTGTTAGCTTGGTCATTGCATGTCATGAAAATGTCCAGTTTTAGCATGTTTTAAGTGATTTTGTGCATTGCTATCATACTTGGTACTTGATCGTTCTAGCGCATACTCTTGCCTACATTGACTTGTTAATGTAGGACTTGGCGATTCTCCACCTATTCATGGCTAGAGCTTAGTAGAAGGATTATTGAAGGCATGGTGAGTCCTCATCCATTCGAGGACATAGCCTTGTTGTTCTTACTTTTATGTTCTTCATTTTGACATTGTATTGGGTTACGTCCCAAATGTTATTTCTCATTCTTATGTTATACTGGCTTTGAGACATTTGATGTAGACTTTTGCTATTTTCTTAAGAACTTTGATATAAAATTGTCTTTTGAACTCTTAAATCTCTATGATCTTGTATGTATGTATGCTAAGTGGCTTTTATGAGGCCTTTCGAGGTCTTCTACGCCATGTCGCATCTAGGGGGTACCTTGGGTCGTGACAAACTTGGTATTCAGAGCACAAGGTTTTAGAAAGATCCTAGGATGTCTCATAAGCCACGTCGAGTAGAGTCTTGTTCATGAGTGTGAAGCGCGCCATATTTATGAATGAGAGGTTACAAGATGATTAGAAAATTCCACTTCTTTCATTACTCTTAAGTCGTGCGATAGAGTGAACCTATATATGTCTCTCTCCTAATCCCTATCCTATGCGTTTTAGGATATGGCTACCAGAAGAGCTCATGCTAGAAGAAATGCAGGAGAGAATATGGAACAACAAGCTCTTCAAGTTTCGACTGACCCTTTGGCCGAGCAAGTGACTAATGCGGAGTTTAGGGCTGCTTTTCAAGTGTTGGCTCAAGAAGTGACGGCTCAAGCCAATAAAGAGGTTGTGGCTCCCGTGAACCCAATTGTGGGTACGGCGGCATCAAGGGTGAGGGACTTCACTAGAATGAACCCTCCGAAATTTCATGGTTCTAAGGTTGAGGAAGACCCTCAAGAGTTCATTGATGAGGTGTATAAGATGTTGATGATCATGGGTGTGACGCCAGAGGAAAAGGAGGAGTTGGCCACTTATCAACATTAGGGTGTTGTTCAAGTTTGGTTCAACCAATGGAAGGAAGAGAGAGCGGTTAATGAGGGTCCTCTTGATTGGTAGAAATTCAAGGTTGCTTTCCTTGATAGGTTCTTTCCCCTTGAGATGAGGGAGGCAAGGGTGCTTGAGTTCATCAACCTTCGTCAAGGAAACATGAGTGTGAAAGAGTATGCTTTGAAGTTCACACAATTTTCTCGATATGCTCCTTTTATGGTTGCCGATCCTAGGGCAAGAATGAGTAAGTTTGTTTCGAGAGTGTCCGAAATGATGGTCAAAGAGTGTCGTACCGCTATGCTTGTCAATGAAATGGATATTGCTCGTCTCATGGTGCATGCTCAACAAATAGAAGAAGCAAAACTTAAGGAAAGGTCTAGAGAGGCAGAGAGGGCTAAGACTGGTGACAGTAATTTCTCACATTCAAGGTCCGATGGACATGGTCTCCCTAGATTTCGACAAAGGTTTTCCGGTCAAGGTTCCTCCAATGCTCCTCCTAAGTCCAACAAGGATAAGGTGTCCAACCCTAAGCCTCAAGGAGGGAATGGTGGTGGTTTTTCATCGACTACTTGTGTTAGGTGTGGGAAAAAGCATGAGGGTAAATGTCTAGCAGGTTCTAATGCATGCTTTGGTTGTGGCAAGATGGATCACAAGATAAGGGATTGTCCCTTAGCGGCTAAAAATGAAGGGGATAATCGTCGACGAGCTCAATCTCAAAATCCGTCGGGTTCTAGTGGAAATCAGAGGCAAAACCAATTCTATGCACTTCAAGCTCGTCATGAGCAAGAGAGTTCTCCCGATGTGGTTACCGGTATGTTGAAAGTCTTTCACTTTGATGATTATGCTTTGCTTGATCCCGCTGCTACTTTGTCTTTTGTGACGCCATATGTGGCTATGAGGTTTGATGTTCTTCTGGATGTGTTGTTAGATCCTTTTTGTGTCTATACTCCCATTGGTGAATCTATTGTGGCTAAGAGAGTCTATAGAAATTGTCCCATCTCCTTATCCCATAGAGTCACTCATGTTGATCTATTAGAGTTTGACATGTTAGATTTTGATGTTATTCTTGGGATGGATTGGTTGCATTCTTGTTACTCTTCTATTGATTGTAGGACCCAAATGGTCAAGTTTCAATTTCCAAATGAGCCTATCCTAGAGTGGAAGGGGGGAAATTCTATGTTTAGAGGTCAATTTGTTTCTTGTATTAAAGCTAGAAAGATGATTTCTAAGGGGTGCATATACCATCTTGTTAGGGTGAGGGATGTGGATTCCAAAACCCCTACTCTTGAGTTGGTTCCTGTTGTAAAAGAGTTTCTGGAAGTGTTTTCTAATGAACTACCCGGTGTTCCTTCCGAAAGGGAAATAAACTTTGGTATTGACCTTCTCCCCGATACGCAACCTATCTCTATTCCTCCTTATAGAATGGCTCCGGTGGAACTTAAGGAATTGAAGGAACAATTGAAAGACTTGCTGGATAAGGGTTTCATCCGACCAAGTATTTCTCCATGGGGTGCTCCGGTCTTGTTTGTAAGGAAGAAAGATGGTTCACTCCGTATGTGCTTTGACTACCATCAATTGAACAAGGTTACCATTAAGAATAAGTATCCTCTTCGAAGGATAGATGACTTGTTTGATCAACTTCAAGGGGCTAGTTACTTTTCTAAGATCGACCTTCGTTCGGGTTGTCACTAATTGAGGGTGAAAGAAGATGATATTCCGAAAATGGCTTTACGGACTAGATATGGCTATTATGAATTCCTAGTGATGTTGTTTGGGTTGACAAATGCTCCAGCCGCGTTTATGGATTTGATGAATAGGGTGTTTAGTCAATATCTTGATATGGTTGTGATTGTGTTCATAGATGATATTTTGATTTAGTCAAGGAGTGAGGATGAGCATGCCGATCATTTGAGGATTGTATTGCAAGTCCTCAAGGACCAACAACTTTTTGCCTAGCTTAGTAAATGAGAGTTTTGGCTAAGGTCCGTGACTTTTCTTGGTCACATTATCTCCGGTAAGGGTATTGAGGTAGATCCTAAGAAGACGGATGCGGTTAAGAATTGGCCTAGACCTTTAGCACCTTCGGATATTCGTATTTTCTTGGGTTTAGTCGGCTAGTATAGGAGATTTGTTGAAGGGTTTTCTTCGATTGCTTCTCCATTGACATCTTTGACTCAAAAGAAGGTTAAGTTCACTTGGTCCGAAGCGTGTGAGAAGAGTTTCCAAGAGTTGAAAGATAGACCTACTTCGGCTCTGGTATTGACCTTACCGAAAGGGTTCGATGGGTTTGTGGTTTATTGTGATGCCTCAAGAATTGGGCTAGAATGTGTTCTTATGCAAAATGGGAAAGTCATTGCTTATGCTTCAAGGCAACTCAAGGTTCATGAAAAGAACTATCCTACTCATGATTTAGAAGAAGCGGCGGTTGTGTTTGCTTTAAAGATTTGGAGGCATTATTTGTATGGTCACATTATGTTTGCTTTACAGATTTGCGGCGGTCACATTATGTTTGCTTTATCGACCATAAGAGTTTGCAATATGTGTTTAAACAAAAATATCTAAATCTTCACCAAAGAAGGTGGCTTGGGTCCTTAAAGGACTATGACATGAGTGTCCTCTATCACCCCGGTAAGGCGAATGTGGTGGCAGATGCTCTTAGTCGGTTGTTTATGGGTAGTGTTGCTCATGTTGAGGATGGTAAGAAAGAGCTGGTTCGTGATGTTCATGGATTGGCCCGATTGGGTGTTCGGTTGGTTGATTCCACTGAAGGTGGGGTTATGGTTCATAATGGTTCCGAATCATCTTTTGTGCATGATGTGAAGGCTAAACAAGATCTTGATCCTAATTTGGTTGAATTGAAGGAAGCGGTGCTAACGAAGTCCATTGAGGCTTTCTCCCAAGGGGGAGATGGAGTACTACGATACCAAGGTCGCTTGTGTGTTCCCGATGTAGATGACTTAAGAGGACAAATTTTATCGAAAGCCCATATTTCTCGATATTCCATTCACCCGGGAGCAATCAAGATGTACCGTGATTTGTGGGAGATCTATTGGTGGAATGGGATGAAGAAGGATATTGCGGAGTTTGTTGCTATATGTCCTAATTGTCAACAAGTGAAAGTTGAGCACCAAAATCCGGGAGGTTTGTCCCAAGATATTAGTATTCCTACTTGGAAGTGAGAAGATGTGAATATGGACTTTATTGTTGGTTTACCACGCACCTGATGACAATATGATCCGATTTGGGTTATTGTAGATCGAATGACGAAATCAACCCATTTCATTTTCGTCAAGGTTTCTTATTCAGCGGAGGATTATGCTAAGTTGTACTTGAGGGAAATGGTTAGGTTGCATGGAGTGCTTTTATCCATTATCTTCGATCATGGTGCACAATTCACTTCTCAATTTTGGAAATCCTTCTAAAAGGGTCTGGGTACTCGTGTTAAGCTTAGTATGGCCTTTCATCCTTAAACGATGGGCAAGCGGAGCCTACTATTCAAACTTTGAAAGACATGTTGAGAGCTTGTGTAATTGATTTCAAGGGTAATTGAGATGACCATTTGTCTTTGATTGAGTTTGCTTATAATAATAGCTACCATTCTAGTATTGGTATGGCTCCATTTGAGACTCTCTACGGTAGAAGGTGTAGATCTCCTATAGGTTGGTTCGAAGTGGGTGAAGTTGCTTTGATAGGTTCCGAATTGGTACATGAGGCGATGGAGAAAGTTAGGCTTATTAAAGAAAGGTTGAAAACGGCTCAAAGTCGACAAAAGTCCTATGCCGATGTTAGAAGGAGAGATTTAGAATTTGATGTTAATGATTGGGTCTACATGAAAATTTCACCCATGAAGGGTGTAATGAGGTTTTGAAAGAAAGGTAAACTTAGTTCCCGTTATGTGGGCCCATATCAAATTTTGAGACGTGTTGGTAAGGTTGCTTATGAACTTGACTTGCCTAATGATTTGGCATCGGTGCATCCGGTTTTCCATGTCTCATTATTGAAGAAATGTGTTGGTGATCCAACCTCTATAGTACCATTGGAGAATCTTTGCATAAAGGATAGTCTTTCCTATGAAGAAGTTCCGGTTGAGATTTTAGACCGGCAAGTACGAAAGTTAAGAAATAAAGAAGTTGCTTCCGTGAAGTTTCTTTGGAAGAATCAATTAGTTGAGGGTGCTACTTGGGAGGCCGAGGCCGATATGATGTCCCGATATCCTCATCTCTTTCCCTCCGATCCTACTCTAGCTTGACGTATCTAGTTCCTCATGGTTCATTCGTTTGGTTTCATATGTCTTAGATATTTCCATGATTCCTTGATTATGCATGTTCATGAAGAGTCTAATTTTGAGAAAACGAGCTAGATTGATTGATTTATCTATGATTATGTGCATTGAGTATGAGTTGCATAAAGTCTTCATGAAATGATGTGTTGAACATGCTTTAGCTTGGAGTTGATGATTTCCTCCACGGACATGTGCATTTATGTGATTGCATTCTAGGTTGGGTTGTTAGCTCTTGTTTCTTACCCTCCTTACGAAGTCTTGATTCTCATTCGAGGACGAATGTTTCCAAGGGAGAGATATTGTAACAATCCGGATTCGGAAAGGATGAAAAATTTCAATTTTTGGGACTTGGAAGTTTGACCTAAGGTTGGCACAAACAGTTAGGTCGAGTATGTAAAGGAACCGTTAATGCTACTGCTTTGGGAAGAAAAAATTTAAATTTTTGGGCTAAGGCAAGGTGACCTACAGTTGGTGACCTACGGGCAGTAGGTTGACCTATCAACCGTAGGTCAAGTGTCACGACCCAAGGTAGCCCCTAGATGTAACACGGCGTACAAGACCCCGAGAGGCCTCATACAAGCCCTTAGCATACATAACATACAAGATAATAGAGAAATAAGAATTCAAAAGAGCATTTCATATCAAAACTTTACTCAAATCAGCAGAAGTCTACAACTTATGTCTCAAAGTCTTCTAATATCATAGATTACGAATAAAAGTAATAGGGTCGCAGCCCAATATAATATCCAACACTGAAAAGAAATGAAATGAAAAAAAAATAGGAACAACTAGGCCATGTCCTCGGATGGATGAGGACTCAACAAGTCTTCTTCCCAACTTTATATCAATGCTCTAGCCACGAGTGGAAGGTGAATTGTCACGTCCTACACCAAGGAAGTTGATGCAGGCAAAAGTATGTGTTAGCACAATTAAGTACTAAGTATGATAGCAATGCATGTAAACACATAACTCATGCTAGAGATAGAGACATAACCATGACATGTAATGGACAAGCTAAAAACATGATAAACATAAGAAACATGAAACATAAAGGATATATCAAGGCCAAAGCAAGCTAAATCATCTTTCTTTCTTTTCTTTACTTCATCATGTGAACACTTATTCATTAACTTGTGGGGAAAAGCCTTAACCGACATAGAAGACCATGTGAGCTATCAACATGGAATCCAGTGTCTACCCCACACCGTAAAGGGGTGTCCTACTTGACAAGGTAAGACCATGAACTTCTTAGCTTATGTGGATCCACTAACTAATGTCTACTTAAAGACAACATCCTATGGTGGCAACATGGTTTATGGGATAGATATTGCTTTAGGAGACTCGGCCTCAACTAACGAGAGAGTTCCATCTAGAAAACCCAGCCTCTACTAACGGGATAGCTTTCACTAGAAGACCCGGCCTCTACTAACGGTAGGACTTCCATCTCAATATCCACTCGGTGCTAAGCACAATTCCCACGGATTAGTCATTAACATATTTATATCATCAAACATGAAAAGGTACAACTAGGGTTACCAATTCAAGCTAAAATCATGCTTATAGATGTTCATCTTTCATGGACCTTGTCCAAGCTTACATTATTAGAATAGCTCCTTAAAAACATGGGTAATCGCCTCTTTGTTCTTCTTTTATCATAGATGGAGAATTACGTGAGAAAACCTTTCACTACTCAACCATAACATCATCATATCATAACTTTGACACTTTACTCTCAAAGCACCCTTAATTCATCATGCTCATATTTCATAGTTCATATGGGTTCATGCAAGTTCAACTCATAACATGCAATTCAATGCAAGCTCATGATTAGAAAGCCATAATTAAGACAATTTACCCCTACTTGAAGAACTCACATAATAGAGGAAAATCATGCTTTTGACTTGATCATGCTAAATTCATAAGATTATCCTCAATTCATTCATAATTCATGCTTGATTTCATAGAGAATTCATAATCGTCATCAAATCATAACTCAACCCAACAATCAAAGCATAAATGATCAAATTGGGGAGAATTAGCTTGGGATCATGGGGGTTCATGCAGTCTTTACATCAAATCATGTAATTCACGCTAATTCGTGCACTAAGTTACTTTATCACGCTAAATCGTGCACTAGGAATCATAAAATCAATAATTGGAATCATAATTGAAGAACCCACAATGATTGATCACAAACCCTAATTCAATTGGGTTAGAGTAAACCTTCGAAAATCATGAAGAAGGGGAAGGGCCCATTGGAGGAAAAGACTCCTAATTGTGAACGCTATCATACCTCAATGCAATCCATAAGAAATTGGAGAAGACTGAAGGTCTTCAATGGAGGATTCAAGCTCTTTCTTCTTCCTTGAGAGTTGAGAGAGTTTCTTTTTTTTTAGAGAGAGAAATATTTGAGAGAGGAGAGTTTTGGAATGAATTAGAATGAAAGGAATTAGGCTTAGAAAGTATTTGTAGGTCTAAGATTAATGGTATAACCAACTTAGCTTAATAGGTAATCAATTAGGAAAAAGACCAAAAAGCCCTTAATTAAAAACTGTCGAGGCCAATCGACGGACATGATCTACGGTCCGTACATCAATTGAAGGACTGTCCTGTTCTTCTGTCAATTGATTCAGAAAGTTCATTTTGGGTTGAAAATTTGGCTAAGTCTGGAAGGCATCTACGGAACCCTCCTACGGCCCGTCAACTAGACTACGAACCGTCCGGCTGTTCCGTAGGTCAAGTTTTAGAAACTTGGAAATCCAGAAATTTCACAGTGCCATTGACGGTTCATTTAAAATACCTTGGAAGCTTGGAGTGTTACAATATCTCCCCCTTGGGAACATTTTTCCTCGAATGAGAATCAAGACATCTTGAGAAGGGTAATGACATGGACTAACAACCCAACCTAGCATGTAATCACATAAATGCACATATCTGAGGAGGAAACATCAACTCCAAGCTAAAGAATGATCAACACCTCATATCATGAAGACTTTATGCAACTCATACTCAAATGCTCATAATCATATAAGACTCTTTATGAACATACATAATCAAGGAATCATGGAAATCAATTTTGACACATGAGACCAAAAGAATAAACCATGAGGATCAAGATACCTAAAGCTAGAGTAGGATCGGAAGAAAAGAGATGAGGATATTGGGACATCATATCGGCCACGGCCTCCCAAGTAGCACCCTCAACCAATTGATTCCTCCATAGAACTTTCACGGAAGCAACTTCCTTATTCCTTAACTTCCGGACTTGCCGGTCTAAAATCTCAACCAGAACCTCTTCATAAGAAAGACTATCCTTTATGCCAAGATTCTCTAATGGCACTATAGTGGTCTAATCACCAACACACTTCTTCAATAATGTGACATGAAAAACTGGATGCACAGATGCCAAATCATTAGGCAAGTCAAGCTCATAAGCAACCTTACCAACACGTCTCAAAATCTGATATGGGCCTACATAACGGGGACTAAGCTTCCCTTTCTTCCCAAATCTCATTACACCCTTCATGGGTGAGATTTTCAAGTAAACCCAATCATCCACATCAAATTCTAATTCTCTTCTTCTAACATCGGCATAGGACTTTTGTCGACTTTGAGCCGTTTTCAACCTCCCTAATAAGTCAAACTTTCTCCATAGCCTCATGCACCAACTCCGGGTCTATCAAAGCAACTTCACCAAGTTGAAACCAACCTATAGGAGATCTACACCTCCTACCATAGAGACCTCAAATGGAGTCATACCAATTCTAGAATGGTAGCTATTGTTATAAGCAAACTCAATCAAAGGCAAATGATCATCCCAAATACCCTTGAAATTGATTACACAAACTCTCAACATATCTTCCAAAGTCTAAATAGTATGCTTCACTTGCTCATTGGTTTGGGGATGAAAGGCCGTACTAAGCTTAACACAAGTACCAAGGCCTTTTTGGAACGACTTCCGAAATTGAGAAGTAAATTGTGCACCACGATCGGAGATAATGGATAATGGCACTCCATGCAGCCTAACCATCTCCCTCAAATGCAACTTAGCATAATCCTCCACCGAATAAGAAGTCTTGATGGGAATAAAATGGGCTGACTTTGTCATTCTATCAACAACAACCCAAATCGAATCGAATTGCCGCCTTGTGCGAGGCAAACCCACAATAAAATCCATATTTACATCTTCCCACTTCCAAGTAGGAATACTAATATCTTGGGTTGAACCTCCCGGCCTTTGATGCTCAACTTTCACTTGTTGGCAATTAGGACACTTAGCCACAAATTCTGCAATATCTTTCTTCATTCCGTTCCACCAATAAATTTGCCGCAAATCACGGTACATTTTGGTAGCTGCTGGGTGGATGGAATATCGAGAACTATGGGCTTCTGATAAAATTTGTTCTCTTAAGCCCTCTACATTGGGGACACACAAACGACCTTGATATCAAAGCACACCATCTCCCCCTTGGGAGAAAACCTCTATGGACTTCTTGAGTACCTCTTTCTTTAGTTCAAACAAGTTAGGATCAAGACCTTGCTTAGCTTTCACATCATGCACCAAAGAGAATTCGGAACCCTTGTGAACCATACCACCACCTTTAGTAGAATCAACCAATCTAACACCCAATCGAGCCAATCTATGGACATCGCGAACCAACTCTTTCTTTCCATGCTCAACATGAGCAATACTACCCATAGATAATCGACTAAGAGCATCCGCCACCACGTTAGCCTTACCGGGGTGATAGAGAACACTCACATCATAGTCTTTTAACAACTCGAGCCACCTTATTTGGCAGAGATTCAAATCTTTCTGTTTAAACACATATTGCAAACTCTTATGGTCGGTGAAGACATCTACAAGTACACCATACAAATAATATCGCCATATTTTCAAAGCAAACACAACTGCCGCTAATTCCAAGTCATGAGTAGGATAGTTCTTTTCATCCACCTTAAGTTGTCTTGAAGCATAAGCAATGACCTTCCCATTTTGCATAAGAACACATCCTAGCCCAATCCTCGAGGCGTCACAATAAACCACAAAACCATCGAATCCTTCCGGTAGAGTCAATATCGGAGCCGAAGTAAGTCGATCCTTCAACTCTTGGAAACTCTTTTCACATGCTTCAAACCATGCAAATTTAACCTTCTTTTGAGTCAAAGCCGTCAACGGAGAAGCAATTGAAGAAAACCCCTCAACAAACCTCCTATAATAACCGGCTAAGCCCAGAAACTACGGATATCCGAAGGTGATAAAGGTTTAGGACAATTCTTAGCCGCTTCCATCTTCTTAGGATCTACCTCAATGCCCTTACCGAAAACAATGTGATCAAGAAAAGCCACAGACCTTAACCAAAACTCACATTTACTAAACTTCGCAAAGAGTTGTTCGTCCTTGAGGACTTGCAACACAATCCTTAAATGATTAACATGTTCACCCTCATTCTTTGAGTAGATTAAAATGTCGTCAATAAACACAATCACAAACACGTCAAGGCATTGCTTAAACACTCTATTCATCAAGTCCATAAATGCGGCCGGAGCATTTGTCAATCCAAACGACATTACCAAGAACTCGAAGTGACCATACCTAGTCCGGAAAGCCATTTTCAGAATATCATCTTCCTTCACCCTTAATTGGTGATAGCCCGAATGAAGGTCGATCTTAGAGATATAACTAGCCCCTTGAAGTTGATCAAACAAGTCATCTATCCTTGGTAGAGGATACTTATTCTTAATGGTAATCTTGTTCAATCGGCGATAGTCGATACACATACGGAGTGAACCATCTTTTTTCCTTACAAACAAGACCGGAGCACCCCATGGAGAAATACTTGGCCGGATGAAACCCTTATCCAACAAGTCTTTCAACTGCTCTTGTAGTTCCTTAAGTTCCATCGGAGCCATTCTATAAGGAGGAATAGAAATAGGTTGCGTATCTGGGAGAAGGTCAATGTCGAAATCTATTTCTTTTTCGGGAGGAATTCCGGGCAAGTCATCGGGAAACACTTCCGGAAACTCATTAACAACGGGGACCGACTCGAGAGTAGGGGTCTCGGAATCTATATCCCTCACCCTAAAAAGATAGTAAATGCAACCCTTTGAGATCATCTTTCTAGGGGGTCTTGTACACCATGTCACGTTTATGGGGTACCTTGGGTTGTGACAATCATAACATCATACATGGAAAAGAACAATTAAGTCACTAATCCAAGCTTAAATTATCATAGAATAGCTCCTTAAATCATGAATCATGCATGTGTGATAAAACCTTCACCAAACAGTGATTCCTCACATGTGAGAAAACCTTTCACAATTTTATTGATGCATATCTTAAAGCAACCTTAGATCATAAAACATATTTTCATGAATCATGCATAAACTTTCATAAAACATCATTCATAGATTCATAGCTTTTCTTCATATTCTCATAATCATCATAGATTCATCATCAAAAAATCATGAACAATGCATGGGTCCATATGAAATCATTTAGAAAACATGTAATTGGATCAAATTATTCATAAGAATACTAAAATTAAACAATTGAATCATAGCAATTAAGACCCATGGAGAATTGGATGAAAACCTAGTAAATTTTGATGAAACTGAATTTGGAGAATTGAGATCTTTTGGGACTCAATGGGTGAATGGAACTCATTGATGAATTCTCACATACCTCGATGATCAAATCCCAAAAGCAATGGAGGAAAAAGGAGAATTAAAGCTTGAACCCTAGATTTCTTTCTTGAGACTTGAGAGAATTTGGAGAGGATGAATGTGGATGGGAATTTGGGATTTGAGTGAATGAGAGGGTTTGGGTAGACTTAGGAGTTGAAAGATAGTTATAGGTCTTAAAATTAGGGTCAAAACGACATAGTATAGGTATTAAATGCATAGGAAAAGATCTAAATACCCTTATTAAAATACTATCGGAACGACCAATGGTCCGTAGAAGTTTCTACGGCCAGTACTTGTCAACCGTAGATCATGTTACTGGGACTAATAATTAAACCAACTTCCCACGAAATCTTTCTACGGCCCGTAGACCCCATTTGTAGAATCCAAGTTCAAGTCCACAATTCTATTAAGTCAGGAATCTTTCTATGGGACCCATCTACGGCCTATTAAACCCACTATGACCTATCAAACCCTTCCTTAGGTCTGAGGTTCTAAATCAAATCTCTAAATCCATCTTACGAGTGCCATCTACAGCTTGTCAAATTTCCTATGGCTCGTCCTGTCAAGTCTTAGGTTCACTTACTAGGACTTCAAATTTCCAAAACTCAACTTAGTGTCTACGACTTCCTTTCTACGGTTCGTAGAACCTTCTACCGTCCGTAGGTAGGGCTCGTAGTTACTGCACCAGTGCCAAAAACTAACCTTTTCCTTTTCTTTTCAACTTTCAAATTTCCGAGGTATTACAATATCTCCCTCTTGGGAATATTCATCCTCGAATGGGACTCAAGCTAGCATAAATATAGTAGGAGAAAAACTAACAACCCAACATGAAGGAAAATCTCATCAAAATGCACATAAATATGGAGAATCACTCAAAGTTAAATCATAACATCAAAAATCAAGTTTTTCATGAACATGCATTTATATAAAAATATGAGAATGACTCAAACGCATGAATCTGAAAGAATGAACCATGAGGAAATAATACCTCAAGCTAGAATAGGAGCGGAGGGAAAGAGATGAGGATATCGAGACATAATATTGGCTTTGGCCTCCCAAGTAGCACCCTCAACTAATTGATTCCTTCAAATAATTTTCACGGAAGCAACTTCCTTGTTTCTAAACAACTGAACTTGTTAGTCTAAAATCTCAACCGAAACTTCTTCACAGGAAAGACTTTCTTTAACTCCCAAAGTTTCCAAAGGTAAAATGGATGTCGGGTCTCCAACACACTTTCTCAGCAAAGAGACATGGAATACCGGATGTACCGATGCTAAATCATTAGGCAACTTAAGTTCATAAGCAACCTTGCCAATACGCCTCAAAACCTGATATGGACCCACATAATGGGGACTAAGCTTCCCTTTCTTTCCAAACTTCAATACACCCATTATGGGTAAGATTTTCAAGTAAACCTAATCATTAACTTCAAACTCAAGCTCTCTCCATCTAATATCAGCATAAAACTTTTATCGACTTTGAGCCATTTTCAACCTCTCACGAATAAGTCGAACCTTTTCCATAGCCTCATACACCAACTCGGGTCCTATCAAAGCGGTCTCACAAACTTTGAACCAACCTATAGGAGACCTACACCACCTACCATAGAGAGCCTCGAATGGTACCATCCCAATATTAGAGTGATAAATATTATTATAAGCAAACTCAATCAAAGGCAAATGATCATTCCAATTACCCTTGAAATCAATCACGCATGCTCTCAACATATCTTCCAAAGTCTGAATGGGATGCTCAGCTTGTCCATTGGTCTGAGGATGAAAAGTTATAGTAAGCTTCACTTGGGTACCAAGACATTTCTAAAATAATCTCCAAAATTGAGATGTAACCTGAGTACCACGATCGGAGATAATGGACAAAGGCAATCCATTCAACCTCACCATTTCTTGAATATACAGCTTGTCATACTCTTCAGTTGAAAATTAAGTCTTTACTAGAAAAAAGTGAGTCGCCTTCGTCATTCGATCCACAATAACCCAAATCGAAACAAATTGATGATGAGTATGAGGTAAACCTGTAATGAAGTACATATTCAAATCCTCCCACTTTCAAGTAGAAATACTAATGTCTTGAGTCAAACAACTAGGTTTCTGATGGTCAACTTTCACTTGTTGACAATTCAGAAATTTAACCACAAATTTTACAATATCTTTCTTCATCCCATTCCACCAATAGACTTCCCGCAAGTCACGGTACATCTTAGTGGCTCCCGAGTGAATAGAATATCGAGAACTGTGAGCTTCTGTCAATATCTTCTTCCTCAACTCATCGACATTGGGAACACAAAATTGACATTGATATCGAAGTACACCATCTCCCCCTTGGGAAAATGCCTCAATGGTCAGAAAATGACTTCTTTAAGTCAACTAATACCGGATCAAGATATTGCTTAGCCTTCACTTCTGATACAAGAGACAGTTCTGAGCCATTCTGAACAATCACACCACCTTCATTAGAACCAACCGAGCGAACACCCAATCGGGCCAACCTATAAACATCATGAACTAGCTCTTTCTTATCATCCTCCACATGAGCAACACTGCCCATTGATAGCTGACTAAGAGCATCCGCCACCACATTCTCTCTTTTGGGATGATAGAGGACACTCGTGTCGTAATCCTTCAATAACTCAATTCATCTTCTTTGGCAAAGATTCAAATCCTTTTGGGTGAACACATATTTCAAACTCTTGTGATCGGTAAACACATCTACATAACACCATATAGGTAATTCCTCAAAATCCTTAGAGCATACACTACCGTCGCTAACTCCAAGTCATTTGTCGGATAATTCTTTTCATGAACCTTCAGTTACCTTGAAGCCTAAGTGATGACTTTCTCACTTTGCATCAAGACACAACCAAGACCAATTTGTGAAGTATCACAATAAACAACAAACCCATCTGATTCTTTCGGCAATGTCAATATCGGGGCTGAAGTGAGCCCATCTTTCAACTCTTGGAAACTCTCCTCACAAGCTTCCGACCACAGGAACTTCACCTTCTTTTGAGTCAGTGTCTTCAAAGGTAAAGAAATAGATGAAAATCCTTCCACAAACCTTCTATAATAACTAGCCAAACCCAAGAAACTCCATATATCTGAAGTGGACAAGGTCTAGGTCAATTCCTAACTACCTCGGTCTTCTTAGGATCAACTTAAATACCTTCACCGGAGAAAATATGGCCAAGGAAAGCAACGGACCTCAAGAAAAACTTACATTTGGTAAACTTAGCAAACAATTCACGATCCTTAAGAATTTGCAACGCAATCCTCAAATGCTCAACATTCTCATCCTCACTTCATGAGTAAATCAAAATATCATCGATAAACACAATTATGAACATGTCAAGATATTTCTTAAAGACTCTATTCATCAAATCTATAAATGTTGCCGAGGCATTATTCAAGCCAAAAGACATCACCAAAAAATCATAATGACCATACCGAGTTCGAAAATCCATCTTCGGAATGTCATCTTCCTTCACCTCAATTGGTGATAACCCAACCAAAGGTTAATCTTAGAGAAGAAACTCTCTCCTTGGAGTTGATCAAACAAGTCATCTATCCTTGGGATAGGATACATTTTCTTTATTGTAACCTTATTCAATTGTAGATAGTCAATGCACATTCGTAGAGAACCATCCTTCTTTCGAACAAACAATATAGGAGCACCCCATGGAGAGATGCTTGGTCTAATAAAACCCTTATCTAATAAGTCTTTCAATTGATCTTTTAACTCACTAAGTTTCTGCTGGGGCCATTCGATAAGGAGCAATAGAGATAGGCTGCATATCTGAGAGAAGGTTAATTTCGAAGTCTATTTCCCTTTTAGGAGGAACACCGGAAAGATCATCGGGAAATACTTCTAGAAACTCATTTACTATCGAAACCGACTCAAGAATATGGGTTTTGAAATCAATATTCCTAACCCGAACAAGATGATAAATGCAACCCTTAGAAATTATTTTCCTAGCCTTTAAACAAGATATGAACTGACCCTTAAGAACATAATTTCCCCCTTCCCATGACATGACAGGTTTGTTCGGAACCTTGAATGTGACCAATCGGGTCCTACAATCTATGGAAGCATAACATGCATGGAGCCAGTCCATCCTAAGAATAACATCAAAATCTAACATATCAAGCTCTACAAGATCAACATGAGTGACTCTATGAGAGACACAAATAGGTCAATTTCTATAAACTCATTTAGCAACAATAGAATCACCTACAGGAGTAGAGACATGAAAGGGATTAGAAAGGATTTCAGGACTAACATCAAATATCATGGCCACATAAGGAAAAACAAAAGACAATGTAGCACCCGGATCAAGCAAAGCATACACATAGAAATAAAGACTTTCAACATACGTGTCACATTATCTGGATAAACCTCATGATCTTGCGAGTCTGAAAAGCATAGAATCTATTTTGCTTTGGATCATCCAACCTGGAATCACTAGGCTGAGCTTACCTACCATCCCTTCCCTTAGTAGCAAGTAATGGATAATCTCTCACCTTGTGACTACTCTTGCCACAACCAAAACAACTATCCGTACCAGCCAAACATTTACCATCATGTTTCTTGCCACACTTTGTGCAAGTAGTCATTGAAGACCCATTACCACCACCTCCTTGAGGCTTAGGGTTAGACACCCTATCTTTATTGAACTTAGAGGTTGGGGCATTGGAAGGACCTTGATCGAAAAACCTTTACTAGAATTTAGGATGACCTTGTTCATCAGACTTAGAATAAGAAAAGTCACCATCACCCACACGAGCCCTCTTAGACTCTCGTGCCCTCTCTTTGAGTTTCTCTTCCTGAATTTATTGTGAATGAACCATCAATCTAGAGATATCCATTTCCTTGATTAGCATGGTAGTTCGGCACTCTTTGATAGCCAAGTCGAAAGCACCCGACACAAACTTACTCATTCTCGCCCTAGAATGGACAACCATAGTTGGAGCATACTTAGCTAATTGAGTAAATTTCAAAGCATACTCCTTCACACTCATATTCCCTTAACGAAGATTAATGAACTCAAGTACTTTTGCCTCCCTCATCTCAAAGGAAAAGAAACGATCAAGAAAAGCTCCTTTGAATTTCTCCCAATCAAGAAGACCCGCATTGATAGCCCTCTCACTTTCCATTGTTCAAACCAAACTTAAGCAACACCCTTGAGTTTATAATCGGCCAATTCCTCTTTCTCCACCATTGACACACCAATAATCACTATCTTATACACCTCATCAATAAATTCTTAAGGATCCTCAGCCACTTTTGACCCATGAAACTCCAGAGGATTCATCCGTGTGAAGTCTCTCACCCTTATCACTGTCGTACCCAAAATTGGGTTCACGGGAGCAAGGCTTCTCTATTAACTTAGGTTGTCATAGCTTGAGCCAACACTTGGAAAGTAGCTCAGAATTGATCATAAGTCACTTGCTCAACCAAAGGATCAACCAGGACTTGAGAAACCTCGGGCTTCATATTCCCACCCGTATTCCTTCTCACATAAGCTCTTCGAGGGGCCATATCCTGAAAAGCATCGAACAAGATTTAGGAGAATGATCTTTATTGAGATAAACTCTATGGCACGATTTTAGAGTAATGAAAAAAGTGGAGTTTCCTAAATTCTTTGTAGCCTCCTATTCATAAATGTGGCGTGCTTCACACTTACGAACAAGACTCTACTCAACGCGGCTTGTCAGATATCCTAGGACCTTTTCTAAAACCTTGTGCTCTAAATACCAAGTTTGTCACAATCTAAAGTACACCATAGATGTGACATGGAGTATAAGACCCGAGAAGCCCTACATGAGCCACTTAACATACATACAACACAATATAACATAAAATATGAAAATTAAGGTAAAAAGTCTCATATCAAAGAAAACTTTAACATAAGAGTGGAAGTCTACACATAGTCTTGACAAGACAATTTAATACATCAAAAGAAGTGGTCGGGACGTAACCCGTACACCACGTACAACGTCTAAAAACTAAATACATAAGAAGAGCATAGTAAAGGTGACATGGTCCTTGGAACATGAGGACTCACCAAGTCTTCAATATACAAAGCAATCCACTAGCCACGAATGGGAGGAGGAGAAATGTCTAACCCTACATTATTAAATAATGTAGGTACAAGTATGCATTAGTACATGTAATGTACTAAGTATGAGGGATATGCAGAAAACATCAAACACGATCATAAGGGGACATAAATGAAAACATGATATGCATGACCAAGCTACAATATAGTAAAATTTTCAAAGAAGAAATATAACTCATGAACATAGTTAATACATCTTAAAATCATAATGAAAGCTTCAAAAAACTTTTGAAAGTAACTTAGTTCATTTTGTGGGATATTTACCATTAACCGACATAGACCATGTCAGTTATAACATGGAATCCGGTGTCTTTCTCCCACATCAAAAAGAGATGTCCTACTTTCCAAGGTAAGGATCATAAATTTCTAGCTGAGGTTGATCCACTAGCTATGTCTTCTCTAAGACAAATCCTATAGGGGAACGTAGTTAGGGATAATGAGGTTGCTACTAGAGACCCGGCCTCTACTAACGGGAGAGCCTCCTCAATATCCTCTAGTGCAAAGTAAAATCCGAATGGAATAGCCATTTTCATCATCATGACATCATACATGGAAAATTACAATAAAGTCACTAATCCAAGCTTAAATCATCATAGAGTAGCTCCTTAAATCATGAATCATGCATGTGTGAGAAAGTTTTTCACCAAACCACGATTTCTCATACGTGAGAAAACCTTTTACAATTTCATTGATGCTTATCTTAAAGCAACCTTGGATCAAAAACATCTTTTCATAAATCATGCATAAACTTTCATTAAACATTATTCATAGATTCATAGCTTTTCTTCATATTCTCATAATCTTCATAGATTCATAGTCAAAAAATCATGAACAATGCATGGGTCCATATGAAATCAATTAGAAAACATGTAATTGAATCAAATTATTCATAAGAAGACTAAAATTAAACAATTGAATCATAACGCTTTAAACCCATGGAAAATTGGATGAAAACCTAGTCAATTTTGATGAAATTAAATTTGGAGAATTGAGATCTTTTGGGACTCAATGGGTGAATGGAACCCATTAATGAATTTCCACATACCTTGATGATCAAAGCCCAAAAGTGATGGAGGAAAAAGGAGACTAGAAGCTTGAACCCTAATTTCTTCATTAAGACTTGAGAGAATTTGGAGAGGATGAATGTGGATGGGAATTGGGGATTTGAGTGAATGAGAGGGTTTGGGTAGACTTAGGAGTTGAAGGGTAGTTATAGGTATTAAAATTAGGGTCAAAACGACATAGTATAGGTATTAAATGCATAGGGAAAAACCCAAATATCCTTGATAAAATAACTACCGGAACAACCTATGGCCCATATTGGTCAACCGTAGATCATTTTACTAGGACCAACAATTCAACCAACTTCCCACGAAACCTTTCTACAGTCTGTAGAACTTCCTACAGCCCGTAGACCCCATTCATAGAATCCAAATTCAAGTCCACAATTCTATTAAGTCTTGAATCTTTCTACGAGACCCATCTACTTCCCATCAAACCCACTACGACCCATCAAACCCTTCCATAGGTCTTAGGTCCTAAATCAAATATCTGAATCCATCTTACGAGTGCCATCTACATCTCATCCTTTCAAGTTGTTGGTTCACTTACTGGGACTTCAAATTTCCAAAACTCAACTCAATGTCTACGAGTTTTTCCTACGGCTCATAGAACCTTCTACGGTCCATAGGTAGGGCTTGTAGTTACTGCACCAGTGCCAAAAAATGAACTTTTCCTTTTCTTTTCAACTTTCTATTTTTTGAGGTGTTACAATAACACCCATCCCTACCATAAAGATAGTCATTGGGATGATTCCTACCATACTTGTTACAAACAGGGTAAGATGAGTACTTATTGGCAACACAACCCCTGTGATCGAGAGCCACGCTCTCTCCTCCTCTAATCAGTTCTAGGTTTGGCTGTTAGTGCACTAGTTGAAGATGGAGCTTGTCCAATGACCTCTACTTAAAGAATGACAGATTCCCATTTTCAGTCCTCTAATAACTGGACTCATGGTTTGATGTTCAACCACTCTTATTACAAAACTCTTCCCTATCCTTCAACTTATCCTCCTTAACCAGTTGTACATGAATCACTAGTATGGATATGTCCATATCCCCAATCAACATCTTTGTTTAGTCCTCTTTGTTGGGACGGGAGAGTCCCGACACAAATAAGCTCATCCTACTTCTCATATCAGTTTACCATCTCTGGTGCATAGCAAGACAATTGAGTGAACTTAAGGTTGTACTCAAGTACGCTCATAGAGTTCTACTTCAGGTTGAGGAACTCTCTGACCTTTGCCTCTCTTAAATCTCAAAAAAGAAGCGTCTCATAAAGGCATCTTCAAATGCATCCCAACATAGAGGTGGTGCATTTTCACCCCTAATCTTCTTCCACTAATCAAACCATATCCCTATAACATCCTTAAGTTGGTAAGAGTCCAGCTCCACTCTCTCTGCACCACGAACATGCATCACCTGAAAGATCTTCTACCTCATCAACAAAACTTTATGGATCCTCAGTAAGCTTCAAACCTGTGAACTCAGGTGGATTCATCCTAAGAAATCCTTGAATCCTTGAAGTGTCTGGCACACATTGAAGTCCAACCTAAGTTGTCATAACTCTAGTCAACATATGGATGGCATTCAGAAACCCAACATTAGTAACATCATCATGGGGTTCCTGGACAGCAGGTTTGGGACCCCTTGGTCCAACGGGAACTTGTGGCACTTGGAAGTTTTCATCTTTCCTAGCAGGATGTCCTCTGTTCTTAGTTTAGATCATATGACGAATGGCTCTTCGTGGAGGCATGATCTGAAACACGTATAAGCATGAATTAGAAAAGGTGAATATAGTTAAACTCAATCACACGAACTATATTATGAAATAAGGGAAATATTTCCTCAACATCCGGTATCCTTCCCATTATAAGTGTGGCACACTTCACACCCATAAAAAGAACTCCACTAGATGCATATTTTTAGACATTCTAGGACACTTGATCTAATACTCTGATACCTAGTTTGTCACGACCCGAGTCTGTGCCAGATGTGATCAGCAGTCAAGATTACAAATGACCCCAAGAGAACCCTTGGTATTGGCATACTGCTAATGAACTTATTTGGCATTTTATGAAAATACGAGTGGAAGCTGAAACTTAGTTAATTAAAAATATTTTCTAAATATAAGTCTAAGTAAAATAATCAAGAGATCCATGGAACTGAAAAACTAATGTCAAAATAAAGCCTCTATTGTCTGGAATAAAAGAAATAAGTTTGTCGAGACATGGCCCCCAACTATCTTATAAAAAATAATAGAACTACGATAAGCCTAACTATTAACTAATCTATGTTGTCCCCGAATGAGGAGGACTCATCAACAGCTAACTGAAAAGTTACAACCTGTCTAGCCATGAGTCTGAAAATGAACGCCTGAATCTACATCATAAAAGGATGCAACACAGAAAAAAAATATGTCATCAATACGTGGAATGTATTGAGTATCTAAGATGGCACTAAGCATAACCATAAAGTAAAATAAATACATGAAATACATCTCAAAATCAGTGTATAATGCCATATCATACAAAATCTTAATGGTGATAGAAGTACATAAAATTAATAGTAACTTTACTAAGGAGTTTCTTACAATCAACATAAACCATGTGAGAAGAATGGAGTTCAACAGCTAACACACTTGGGAGGGTTTCCCTATACCTTGCAAGGTAATAAAACCTACCTATCTAATGTGGATCCACTAAATGAGCCTCAAAGGGCTAAATATTTGACCAACAAAGTATCATACTCAAATCCTATGGTGGCACCTAGTTATAGGATGGGTTTTCCAAAACTGCATCCTCAACTAAATAAGCCTCCCAAAATAATAAACTTATATGATATGCTCATAATTAGGTAAACTAGCTATATGTCTGAATAAGGTGTGAGAAAAAGCTAAAATCTTTCTTTCTAAAATCATATGATGAAATCTCTTTCTAAAACATGACTTTCAAATCAAGTTCATAGCTTAAATCGTGAAAAAATTTCTATAACATGAATATCCTTTGATTTCTCAAAATAACTCTCATAATAGCATAACGACTCTAAAATTATGCCTTGAAATATAAGCTTCATGAATTATAAACAATATCATGTCAAGAATCAATAATGATGACAATGGACAACGTATTAGGTATAAAAGGATGTGCAATAGTCAAGAATCCATAATCATGAATATATAGTTCATGAAATCATGTAATTCAGGTTATAAATATGATGAATTTGAAAGTGGGTTTGATAATCCAAATTATGGAATTAACTTCATCAAAATTGAGAGGTTTTTGACATGAGGATGAAAGAAATTCCTCATTGAAGGCTTACATACCTTAAATGCTCCTCAAATCTTGACGAAGAATCCTAACTTGATGACGAACGATCAAGAAACCCTTTCTTGAGATTCTTAAATTCACTTCTTAGAAATCCTATGGCCAATGAATGATTAAGATTTCTATTAACAATTCAAGATTAGACCATGGAATTTCATTGGAAAATTTGGAATCATTGGAGAAGGACTTACCTTGATGAAGAAGGATGAGAGGAGGACAGAAAACCAGTTTAGGTCTTGAAAGAATAGCCAAGGAATGAAAAGAAATGGATTAAAACTGACTTAAAAGGGGATTTTGTCGATGCCATGTGCTGAACGAAGTGCCCTTCCTACTTGGCATGGTGTGAATCATACTTGCTTCCAGTGAAAAGCTAGAATTGTGCGGATCTAAGTGCCTTTTGCACTTGGCATTTTTCGAATTGCACAATGTGGGGTGTGAGCCGCACTTGATGTTAGTGAGTCAGTCAGATTGCTACCTCTTGCTAAAATCATCATAACTTTTTACTCAAAAATCAAATTAAAGATACGTCAGCGGAGTTGGAAAGAAGAATTAGAGACCTTTAATTTAATAGATTATGGGACACGTAACTCTTTATATATAAGGAGTATGGTCGTATGAATTTGACCCTTACATAAACTCATGCAAAAAACTTAGCCGGTAGGAAAGCCTTGAACTTGACTTAATGCTAGAGGTTCTCTATGACCTTAATTCACATATAATACACTTAAAACACTTAATAGAGGACCTTAACACACATGTACAAATTAGAAACCATCAGGTTCGAGTTTATTTGCATGTGGAGAAGGTTCAGATCTATGTTTAGAAGTTACGGGGTGTTACAATTACATCCTTGGAGCAAATGGTAAGGTCTTGATTTCAATTAAGATGTGTGAATGCGATATGTTCTGTGCTGAACTTTTAGGCAAACCTTGAAGGTTGATTTCATTGAGTAGAGATTCTTGTAAATGTTCTTGAGGTAACGATGCTCCTACGTTTAATTGAAAAATGTTGCTTTAAATGAGAAATGATTTCAAAGAAATGATTTGTGTCTTATGAACATAGTGTTACCAATTGAGATTTGTGTTTGTGTATAGAGTCTTTTATTTTGAGTTTACTTTTTGTGATTTGATATTATTTTAGATGTAGAAATCCTATGTGTAGCCCTTATATCATAATCAGCCCGAGTCAATTTTACACTTAGTGAATGATTTGCTTAAGACAAGTAATAAATCAAGTTCGGAGGTTTAATTTTTATCAACTTATTTAATTCTTAAGCATGAGTTGTTATCTTATCTTAGTGCTATTTTAAGGGGTTTTATGTTGTTGTTCTCTTGTATGAAAGCAGTTCTTGAAAATTAAAAATAGTAAAAAAATTGAAACTGAAAAACAACGTGCTAAAGATCGACGTAGAGCATACATGCTGTGGAATAGGACTTGTATAATGCAAGTGCAACACGAAACTTGGAGAAATACTGGTTGCCTACATGTGTTCCACAAGTTGGCATATGAATCTCGCAAGTGCTAGCATAAGAGGACCTGAGCAAACTGAAATAAGAGTGCTAGTGCACTTGTGTGCCACAAGTCTTAACATGTGAAACGCAGGTGTCAGCGCAAGTAAGTCGATGAAAATTTAAAGAAAGAAATCGCCCATGAAAATATGATGTACTTTGAAAGCTTTCAAGGTCATTTTAGGGATTTGCAGAGGAGAATTATTCTTCCCCAATTGGATATTGTGCATTGTAGAGAATTGAGTAGTGAATGGAGTACACTTGATATTACATTCTTAATTTATTTTTTGAATAAGAAAACACCATTGTTGATAAAACTCAAACTTGAAATTGATTATATTTTATCATGATAAATGTAATTGAGGAATTCAACCTTGGTATTAATTTTATTTCTTTTATTATGAGTAGCAAAATTCTCTTCTAAGAGTGTGCGTGCATGATGGGTATTTAAATTTGATTGGGGAGTGACTAATTATTCTTAGAATTGATTATAATGCATGGATCTATTATTGTCTTCAAGTTTTAATTCAAAAGATAATGATCACAAAACTTTAATTGAACTCTCTAATTTCACTTTTGCTGGAGAAGGAGAAGTGAGATTTTGAGTAAGGCTTCAATGGTGAGGACTTGAGGTTTTAATCAAAGCATTAGAGCTAGAAATAGTCTAAATCTGATTGGATCCTCATTTAAGGGATTGAGCTAGATATAGTTTATGCCCACTCAAGCTAATGTTTGATTATTTTGTATAATCTTGGAATTTGAAAGAACACAAAACAAACACATTTATTGGGTTGAAAAATAATGAATGTAATACAAGACAAATGCTAACCAAGTGGTAATTTATTCTAAGAAATATACTTTACTTAACTGGGAGTTTCTCTAACCGACAACCATCACTATGAGCCTCGTGATGATACAACGTCTTACCCACGTTGCCAGAGCCGCTCTATACCTTGCCGGAGTATAGAACGCAACTGATGGATCCACTAAAAAGCCTTCTTGAGGCAGGTGAGGAGTCGCCCGTCTTGTGGTACAATCCTATCTACGCTGGCTACGTAGTTTATGGGGGTTGTGATTAGTCTGAACTCTCCCCATATCGGTGCTCAATACTACTCCCAAAAAATATATTTGTATGCTCATGTAAAATACTCGCTGGGTTGAGATAATTACTCAAAAAAGCCTCTTTCAGAGGTAACTGAACTGTACTCAATCCTTTTGAAATACTCTGAATAACTCTTTATACTTTTCTAAAAATAATACTCTCTTTATACCTTCTTTAAGGGGTAACTGAACTTCTCTTTTTCTTGCTGAAATGCTTTTGAAAACTGTTTATGCTCTTCTTAAAAATAGTAGTTCTTTTCTCAATGTGAAAATAGTACTTTTGGAACCATTTGCGTTCCCTAAAACTCTTCTGAAAAGATACCTTAAAATACTTTTGAACTCACTTTAAAATTCCAAAATCAATGCAAGAAAATAAATGCACAAAGGATTTCAACAAAAATCTCATCAACTAGGGTTGATGTGAAATATAAGCATGAACAACAACTCAAGATATCAATGCACATAATATTGCAATCTTAGAATATAAGAATTTAGAATTCAGATCAAGAACATAACTCATATCAAGAATTTGACAACATTGAGGGTAGAACCCTAGATTCATCTTGCTATTGACTGAATTGAGATGTAGGGCGTGAGGACGAACTAGTCCAACACTATGAATAACCTTACATATATACCTTATACGCTCCAAATTCTTGAGAAAGGTGAGATATTTGGATGAAAAGATGGCAAGAATTTGTTTCTTGAACCTTAGAGATGAGTTCTTGGGAAGCTTTCTTGAAAAATCTATGAATTTCATGAGTAGGAGTTATCAATTTGCGTTAAGATAAAAGCATATGAAGTTCTATGGTCAAATCTTACCTTGGATGATGGATGAACCTTTGAGGAAGTTAGTTTCTTGAAATATTTTCTTTCTAGGGTAAATTTATGAACTAGGGAGGTGAACTACGTATTTGGGGTTTTTTAAAAGACTTTAGCCGCTGACGCACCCGCGCGGAAAATGACTCAGGCAAGCAGCCAACTGCTCAGGAAGGCGGTAGCTGCTGCCTCGTCGCGCGCCCGCGCAGAAAATGCCTTAGCCGCGTGGCAAGATAGTATCCAGTAAAATAGACATAACGTTTTACTTCGAACTCCAATTGATGCAAAATTGGTAGCGTTGGAAAGAAGACTCAAATATCTTTAATTTGATAGGTTATGGGCTATGTAAATCTTCATACTCTAAGAAATATGGTTGTTTGAAGTTGACCAAAGAGTAAAATCTTATATTGAAACTTAATTGGTAAGGAAACTTTCAATTTAACTTTGTGCTAGGGGATTCTTGTGACCTTAATTTATCTACAAATTATTCCCACACTAATAAATTGACGTTAACACCTAAGCACAGTTTAAGAATTACCTGATATGACCTTATATGCAAATGAAGAATGGTTCAGGACTTAGATTAGAAATTTCTGGGGTGTTACACATATCCAACCGATGGATCATCTTCATTCGTTCTACTAATGGACATGCATTTATTGTGCCCAAAAGGTCCTATCAATGGACATGCATTAATATCCTATCGATGGATCATTCTCATGCGTCCTACCGATGGACATGCATTTGTTTTTCTATATATCCTATCGATGGATTCTCATATGTCCTACAGATGGACATGCATTTATTTTACCTAGAGATCCTGCCACTTTATTCTCATATGTCCTATCAATGGACATGCATTAATATCCTATCGATGGATCATTCTCATGCATCCTACCGATGAACATGCATTTATTGTGCCAAAAAGATCCTACCAATGGATATGCATTAATATCCTATCAATGGATTATTCTCATGCTTCCTACCGATGGACATGCATTTATTTTGCCATATATCCTATCGATGGATTCTCATATGTCCTACCGATGGACATGCATTTATTTTTTCTAGAGATCCTGCTAATTTATTCTCATATGTCCTACTGTTGGACATTCATCTATATCTTACCGACGGATCATCTTCATTCGTTCTACCGATGTACATACATTTATTTTGCCAAAAGATCCTACCGATGGATCATCTTCATTCGCCCTACCGATGGACATGCATTTATTTTGCCCAAAGATCCTACCGATGGATCATCTTCCTTTGTCTTACAAATGGATGTGCATTCATATCCTACCGATGGATCATCTTCGTTCGTCTTACGGATGGACATGCATTTATATCCTACTGATTTATCATCTTCATTCGTCCTACCGATGGACATGCATTTGCCAATGGATCAACACATATCTTATCGATGGATTCTCACATGTCCTACCGATGGACATGCATTTACTATACCCAAAAGATCCTACCAATGGACATGCATTAATATCCTATCGATGGATCATTCTCATACGTCCTACCGATGAACATGCATTTATTTTGTCAAATATCCTATCAATGGATTCACATTTGTTCTATCAAATGGACTAGCAATCGTTTTGCCATTACACTCACGTCATGTTGATGGATATTGTTTGTTTTTTCAATGGACTCATGCCACACTTCGAAAATCAAAAGAACGCAGTCAACATGCATGACTTTTGAAGCAAGAATGACTTCGAATCACCAAGACAACAACGTATACACAAAAATATGCAAAAACGATGGCAGAAAGTATCGTAAGGGATGCTACCTTTTTCTTAAATTTTGTCTCTACTAATGAGTTTTATCTTTGTTTTTTCGAGAACATCCAAGAGGATGCATTCTCAATTAAGCCACAGGTGTGTACTACGTCAACAAGGACGCAACATAATGTGGAACCTTTTGGAAGCAAGTCGAGGAGCGACTTCCACCACATTCAAACCAAACATTTATATGAAGGTCATGTGTTCGGCCAAAATTAGATTTGTTAATTTTATTTGTCCATGATTTCTTTCATCAATTATATCCAACGAAAGGAGCAGCTGTTGACACTCAATTTTGGCCTAACATTTTTAAAATTCATAACTTTTAAGTTTTATTCATTCAATAGTTCAAAATACATTTTTTTTATAATTTTGAATAAGTTTATCGATACTTATCTTATTTCTCAAAACTTTAGGATTTTTATCCGTTTATTTTGTTTACATTATTTTTTGTCATAGTCCGTTGTATATGTTGTGAATGTTTGTTTAATTTGATTAAATCATCATTTTTTGTTAAATTGCATTTTTGACATGCCATTGGTTACATGCGTCACATTTTTTAATATTCATTTTATTCCTTACATTTGTTAATATTCATTTTGATATTTTTTTGCACAGTCTAAGAATACATTTTAATACGTATAAGAATTGCACACACTGATATTTTATTAACCAGTGGTTTTATAGCCCACGGTTTTAGGGTCATGGTATTGTACTAAGGTAGATTTTAATTTTCTATTTAAGTAAAAACTTGGTCATTAAGTTAGAGGCTAGTGAAATAATTTTCATTTGTGGTGGAAAATTCCTAAATTACAAAAACCCTAATAAGCTTTCCAAACCCCCCCTCCTCTAATTTTTTAGGTCCAAAACGTGACCAGCAGCTCCAGCGAGCCGAACCAACAAGCTTCGATCTCGTGAGCCATTCTAGCAACCAACGAACACTCAACAACAGCTCAAAGCTTCGGTTGTTAGAGACCAACGTGGAAACTCAAAGAACGAAAGCTGATCACCATCATCTCTGTTTGTCACTCTCTTTGTTTTTTCCATTTCCTTTCGCCTTTGCCACTTCTGAAGTTTGCCCGGAGTTAAAAAATTGTGGTTATGTTTATTATTTTGGTTTTGCTAATACTTTTCTCTATTGTTGTTTGTTTAATTTCATTGTGCACCTTTATTGTTATAGATTTGAAAGAAAGGTAATAAGAATAATAATATGAATTTAAGTGGGTTTGTTGGAAAAGGAAAATGTTAGTGATCTGTTTGTTATAGTTATTCCATTTGGTTTAGCCGTTTATTATTTTTTGTTGTTTTTTCTTTGCAAATAACTTTGTAGTGTTTAAATTTTTAGGTAAAATTATGTTAAAGTGACATCTAGGGTGTTGCTTATTTATTTTGTACTAATCGTTGTTATATTGATTTTGTTGACTGTTTTACATTAATCTTGCATAAATTTTTTATTTTTGTCTATTTCGTTGCATTTATTTTACATTATCTCTTGTTGGTTCTATTAAATTTTGTGTTTTGAAAATATTATAGTAAAAATTGGCCAATGAAAAAATCTCTCGATTTTAGAGGCCTCCCCATTATTGAAGACGAAAATTTAGTTTAAGTTTATATACATTGTATATTTTAAATTGGTCGATAAAGAAATTACTGTCGATTTCCAAGGTCTTCCATGTTTATAAGATGGGTTTTTATTTTTTAAGTTATTATTTGATTTATTTATTTTTATTCATACTTATTTTTTACTAAAACTTTTATTAAGTGTCTTTACAGGTACCCAGAAGTGCTTTCCAAGGAAGTCATTCAAATGAAGTTCGAGTATTATATTCATTATTTTGTATATATTGTTGTTAGGCAAACATTAGGCCGTTTATTATATTATCTCTTTACTTTATTATTCGTATGTATTTCATATTTATTATACTTGTATATTATTTTTATCTCCTCAATTTGTGAAATGAATTCAGCCGGGACCCACAAATGTGGATTTTGAAGAATGCCTAATAACTTTCCTTCGGAATCACTTGAACCCTTACCTAGAATATATTGGTTTCGTAGACTATTTTTATTAAATAATGGATTACCTAGTTTTCCTAAAATTAGGTGGCGACTCCTGTAAATTCTTCTAAAATTAGATTATTTGATTATTTTTTGAGTTACCACGACGTTTCGCCTTATTTGAATAAAGTAGGGATGTAAACAGTTACAACATTCATATATATACAATTGCGGTACCGATGGCAATATGGGACTTTCCTGTATGCAGGTGGAAGCGTTTTGTAGTATATTCTATAAGTATTGGTATTCAACTTTACTCAGTTGGCCTTAACTACTGAGTACAAGTGGATCATACTCACCCCTACTTTTGTGACATTTTGTTGCAGCTATTAGTATGAGTAGTACTCTAGACGGCTGATTGTTTGTGTTGGTCGAGTTGCTTTTGAAGTTATGATGAGATCCTGCCCTTCAAATTATCATTCTAGAGTTTCATCTTCATTTATGTCTTTATGTATATATTTCAAAGACAAATGATGTATTTTGGATTTGAATATTGTATTGAAATTCTCTTTAATGCTTATGATACCAGATTTTTAATTTTTTTTATTGTATCCCGATTTTTCTTTGTTTACGGTCTGACTTCATTCTAGAAATCTCGCATGTTTATTTATCTCATCTTCTCTTCGACTTACACAACGATCCTGGGATTGAGATGTGTGCCATAATGACCTCAACTTTTGGATCATGACATATTATCTTCAATTTTTCATGTCCCAATCACTGAATATGACTCCGTAATTCTACATCAAATGTTTTTCTTACTAAAAATCTTGGATAGGATGAATTTGGGAGGAAGAGAGTCGACATTTTCTTCAATTTACTAAAGATTTAAAAAGATAAGGTGAGTTGGATGTTGTTTTACCAACTCAGTAATAAAAGTTTTAACTTTGTCAAATTTTAGTAATTAGATTATTCCATTATTTTTACTCAACTTTAACAAGTTTATAATCTCAAATAGTTATTATGTTAAAATACGAGTATCAAGCACACGTATTGCAATATGCAAAATAAGGCAACATGTTTAACAATTATTTTAACTTAGTGTTTGCGAATATCTTTGAGAAAATAGCCTAAGACCCCCCTAACTTATACCCGAAATCTCAACTACACACTCAAACTTCACGGGGGTCCTATCATTCCCTTGTAGTATTTAAAATTGAAATTATTACCTCCCTAACTGCTTAGCTGGCAGAGTGAGTGTATTTCACTCTCTTTGAGAGACTGAGCACCAAAAGTAAATATTAAAATTTTATTTTTAATATCCCTTTTAATAAATATATGTAATTTTAGATTTTTTTTTTGAAAAAAAATGTTTTGTTTCTTCTCCAACAAGATGGACCAAATCTCTCCACCACATACCATATTTATGCCGTCACTGTCGTCGCTGTCACCTCCCCCGAAAACTCCATTATTCACTTTGGCTCTCCTCCATTTTCCCGAATCTCTCAAACAACATAAATGAGCAAAAAAATTGAATGCACTAAAATAATAAATCAATCAATTGTTATACAGATTTGAATTTGATTTGGAAAAAAATCAATCTAGATATTCAAAATCATTTGAATCCTAAAAAGAAAAAATATTATTTACTAATAGATCCTTTAATTATGGATCTTAAATCTCAATCAATCAACTATATCTCAAAATTGGTATATTATCAATGGTTCAATCGCCGGTAAATCAACTTCTCCTTTTCAAAATTGTCGCCAGCATTGATGATGACTATGACGTGAAGCACAATGTCGGTTCCTCTTCATCTCCCCTAAGAGGATCTGCTAACCTCCATTAATGGCAACATCACTGCCTGTGTTTGTCCTCTCTCTTTCCTTCCCCTCACTTTTTTTCTTACTTTATTTTAGATTTTCCGATGAGCAAAGTAATTTGAATATCCCTCGATGAGTTTCACCATCATTATTCACCTCTCTTCCTCACAGGTGCAACTCCAATAATTTTTTTGTGTTTGCAATGATGGAGAATGTATCTTTGGTGTATGAAGGATGGTGAGAATATGGAAGAAAAGGATAAATAATTATATAAAAAGTCAAAAAAAAATTTAAAAAATAAAATTTCTACTTGTCAAGTGCTTGATATTCGCATATCAACATAGATCTGGTTGTGGCTTTTGAAGGGTGTAATTATTTCAGTTTTAAACACTCTAGGGGGATCATAGGACCCCGTGAAGTTGGAGTGTGTACTTGGAATTTCAGGTATAGATTAGGGGGGTTTTAGGCTATTTTCTCAATATCTTTAATCGTGTGGTTGATTTGGTATTTTATAATCTTTTTTTCTTCAAAAATGGTATTGTAAATTGACTGTCCCTATCATGTTTCCATAGTATATCTTTCATATTTTTGTTGTCCGATTAACTTTATGTTAACAAAGAACTGCTGGTGGATCATTGGAGAACTTAATTAGCTTGGATTGAGATGAAAAAGAATATGCAATTTGTGAATTATATATATATATATATATATATATGTATATATATTGCTAAATTTTCAATAGTGAGGTTTTATTTTATATGATATTCTTATTTATATTTTTATTGTGATTTGATGCCTAAATTCATAATTTCTCATCGTTATTTCTGAAAAAATTATATGGTTCGTTCTCTTCTTTACAAATCTTCTATTTGAATTAAGGTTATATTATACGGTAGTTCTCTTCTTTATAATATTATATGTAGAACATTATAATATTATAGCATGCTCATGTTATACTTTTTTATTGGTTACAAACTTATGGGGCCTTATCCTGTCTCCCATTAGAATTCTCGTTAGATGAAAAATTTGAAAACTTTGTATTATTTTTCCATTAATTTCTGTAATAATTTTTCTACATGCCATTTTTATGTCATATATCCATAGTTTAAAAAAAAAGGTTTTTTAAGGATCAAATAGAATATAATGAGATCATTTCAAAAGAAAACTATGTATATACTTCAAAACATATTACTATAGTTTAACCCTTTATTACATCTTATAAATATTAAGATTAAAGATACGATGTATAGAGGTGAGAAAGAATTTGATAGGTCTTGAAGTATTGTGTTGGTTGTAGAATAGAAGCGAACATAATGCTCGTGGGAGCGTGCCGACAGTAACGTGACATTGAAATTATCTTTCATTTTCTATTAGCTTTCAGTTTTCTATACGCATAATGAATACACATATAATATTTGTAATTTTATAGACTATAGATTTATAAAAATGCATTAAAATTTTTCAAAATTCAATAATTTTGAACGATTAAAGTTTAAAAATATTTGATGATAGAAATATTGAAAATAGAACAATTGGAAATATGTTGTAATGTCCCTTCCCATCGTTAGGTAAGCTAATTGTGAAAGAAATTAGGTGAGGAAACTTTTGGAGTAGTAAGTTAAAATTTTCAAACTAGGCTAGACTCAGAAGAAATCTGAGCAAGGTGAGGTCTAGAGCATTCCAGAAAAGGTTGTTCTATTTTCTAAGACATTAAGGAGTCCGTAAGGCTTTTCGAAATCGAATTCGGGTGAGTAGAAATCTTGATATCGAACTTGGTGTGAAGGGGTTGGTTTGGAACATCAAGATGTGCATGTTATGGTTGTTTGTTTTTCCGTTTATCTTATATGTGCTTGTTAACTGTTTCATTAGTATTAAATGCATGATGTATGGTAATGGAAATGGAAGGAGCATGAATTCAAATGTTAATTGTTGTCAATCCCATGCAATGAATGTTTTTACATGGTGTACAAATGTGATTGCTATTCATTGTGATTGTGATTGTGATGTATGATTGATCGTTGGATTGGGTACCACGTCTGGTATAGGATATTCTCATGGTTGGTTCGACTACCACGCCTAGTACTTACTATTGGTTTGCTAAGGTATTACACATGGTACGAGATATCTATATGGTTGACTTGGGTACCACGCCGGTACAAATTACTAACGGTTAGCTCGGTACCATGCTTGTTACATTAACCGTTTGTGTGTGGGTTCCATGAGTGAACCGAGTTGGCTTGTGGTGCTGTGGTTATTCATGTTTATTATGCATATCAACTCAGAGTGAGGATTGGGAGTCCAGACAATGTTCATAATTGTGGTTATAATTATATGTTATCTGTTTTACTAAATTGTGGTTGCCTGTTCATATTTCATATGTTGAAACTAGCCAATGATCCTACCAGTATACTGTGGATTTTGTATACTAATATTGCACTTGCTCGTTCCTTGTTGAGTACAGGGCAACAAGGACAACTAGAGCTCAAGTGTGCATCAGGGAAAAGAGATGCAAAGTATAGTATAAGTATCAAAACAATGAATACCTAGTAGGCATCATAGGCCGATAGAGCTCCAGATTGTAAAAGCACAATAAATGCGAGTAATTAAAACGGTAAGTAAGGCAGTAAAAGGGAACAATAATAGTGAAGTAAATCATTAGTCGCATACGGAGAATTTGAAGCAGATACCACTGTAAATCAAACAAACTATAACATAGCTGGGCCCCATAAGCTCATAAGGTGCACACAAAAGATAAAGTAGAAGAAATAACCTGACTTTACCCCATAAGCCCAATGAGTACTCACATGAATTGACACTAATAATTAAATAATATCAGGGGAAACCATGAACCTCTAGCAGAAACTCAAAAAATGGATACATCAAAATCCTCACCAAGGTAACTCACAAACTAAGCATAACCTCTCCTAGAATCTGACACCGGGATAGTCACAAACTAGGTCTAGATCCTCTTAGAATATGACGTCAAGATAGCCATACGAAACCTAGCCTCTCCCAAAATCTAACATCAGGATAGCTATAACAAAACTTAGCCTCTCTTGAAATCCGACATCGGGATAGATACACCAAAAGTTAGCCTCTCCTGAAATCGAACTTCGTGATAGCTACAGTAAAACCTAGCCTCTCCCTAAATTTGAATCACGACCCAATTCCTCGAGTCATGATAGAACCTACTATAACCCTCCAGTAGTTAAGCCAGCCCATAACCCAGAACGAGTTGAACTAAACAAAAAATAATACTAACCACAAGAAAAGCCAGAAATTGGAGCAAACAAAAATTATATACAATAGAAACCCTCCCAGAACCTAGAAGTCACGACTACAGATCTGTCTTGCAATAAAAAATACAAGTCTCAGAAGTGGACCACAACAAGCCGTCTCAAAGGCAAAAGACTAGCTAACATAAGTATAGAAGGAGACAAGCTGGTCTATGACGCCAAGTGCTCATCCTCGTCTTCGATATCCACAAGCTGTAAAAGATGACACGATTGATCACCGCTGGTAGCTGGTACTAGGAACTACATCATGAAAAAGATGCAGAGTGTAGCATAAGTACCAAAACAAAGGTACTCAGTAGGCATCATAGGCCGACTGAGCGAGAAAGGTAAAAACAATCTGAAAAGGGAGAATCTAGACACAAACAAAGGTCAAAGCATAAAAAGAAAGAAAGCACACGAGCATAATGAAAGTAAATCTAAGTACAACTAAACTAAACCTAGCTGAACCCCATAAGCCTAGAAGGTACACTTGTGTGAAAGTTTAAATAAAAACTCGAATGGACCCTATAAGCCTGACAGGTACATAGAATAGCTAAGACTACAAGAAAGAAGAGTAACCCAAATCTGAACCCAAGAACATCAGCGTAAGACTACAAGAGAAGAGTAACCCAAATCCAAACCCAAACCCAAGAACATCAACCGGGTTCCCAACCCAAGTAACCACGAACCAATAAAACCAGTCAACTCCTAGCCCAGCTAGCAAGAGTGACAACCAATCCAGGTTGCACAGCCAGACAGTCCACTCCTAGGGCTGTAAGCTACCTAGCTAGAAAGAGTGACCCGGGGCCGTATCGACTCCGTAGAGGATCTCAAATATCAAGGCTGCCCAGCCAGTCAGTCCACTCCTAGGGGCGTAAGCTCCCTAGCTAGCAAGAGTGACTCAGGGGCGTGTCGACTTCAAAGAGGATCTCAAGTAGGCTCCAAGCCATCATAGATCGACGTCCACTCCCAAAAGATCATAAAAGGGCACACAACCTCTGGTAACACATCAGAGACATAGAGATAAGGAGAGAGAACATAAGGTCTAACAAGCTGCGTAAATGCCTAGACTAAGGCTCATACTATTAGACTCAAGTCTGCTATTCCAGTCTACAAGGACTTAGTCCATCCGAAATGACGTTGGAGACAAAAACAAAGCCACAAGGTTCGAAAGTTTTAGGCAACACTAGCCTATCCTAGACTAAGGACGAACATGCATCAGAAAGCAAGTAACAACACAAATGATTTACATAGCATGCAACAACACAAAAACAATCCGGCTAGCACGGTGCTAAGCCCGAAATAATGCCGTTATATCCTAAAGCATGGTTTCCAAAAAGAAAAGTAGGAATAACTACGTACCTGCCCCCAATTCACACTAACAATCATGATTTTACACATTCAAGCTCAATATAAATAGAAAGGAAGTCTTAGCCTACCAATAGGACAACCGCGCGCGCTCCAAATCACAAGGCTGGAGCTTTTCCTTTCCGAACGACCTCCGAACGCTGCCACGCTATCAAAAATAGGATCACAACATAAGCACGGTCATTTAGACACTAAAAATACACAAAATAGAAATAGACCAATTTTAGAGTCAAACAAAAATTGTAGGACTCACACTGGAATTTTCATAATTGACTCCGTCAAAAGGTCATAAGCTATACCTCAAACTTCTATCCCAAAATTGAACACAAATCTAGGCCAAAAACAGCCAACAACAACACATGCAATAATTCCATAAAATAAGCTCAACAATGGGGAGGGACAACAACTAAAATGTAGTTTTCAGTTCGAATGGGAGTTCACCAACACTTTTTGATCACACCACAACATAGCTACAACCTCCACGGATCCACCAGACTTTGAATGGCCAAATTTTGACTTAAATTGACCAAGAAATGCCCTTTGAACTCTTGAAGAAATGAAACCTCACGTCTGTCTTTTAAACAAAAGACATGCCTCAAATGACCTTCGCGAATGCGACTAGGAGTGATCAAGGGCTCCGTGATCGCAGTGAGGGATTTCGAGAATGCAGGCTCTGTGAATACCGCGAAGGCCTCACGATCGCGGCTAGGAGCTCGGGAGCACGAAGGCCAAGTGGCCATGCACTAGCTGATGCATATCAGCTGGTTTTGGCAATTTCTAAAATCTCTAACAGGGTGTTCCAAATTCATTTAGAGTCCCGTTCAGGAAAATGAGATATGCAACCCTACCAAATTTGATATTTCAGACTCAACGGAGCAATCAAAATTTCCATACGAGGTAATCTCTACAAAAAGTGGGTCCCACACACAGTTTTTTTTAAGCCAAAATCCACAAGTGGCTCAAAATTAGCCCGAAAGCCTCGGGATCCAAACGAAGGGTCGTTCTAGACCAAACTCAATATTTCAGAGCTAACCGCACTGACATAATTCTCATCTAAGCTTGCTTACTTAGAATGTTGACTAAAGTCAAACTTAGGCCTTAACTTAAAAATTAAATGTCTAATTGCATAGACTCGCACTGAAAGACTCAGGAGTCATGTCAACTATGCTACTAGAAACAAATGACCCTTTCGGAGCTGATGGAATTGTCAGAATTGGATTCTCAGGTCATCGGCTTGAACTTTTGGTCAAAACTAACAGTTCAAGGTTCAGAAGCTCGAAAATTCTAAAACCCATATTAAACTAACGAATGACCAAGTCACCAAATTTTTAGTCCCAGCAAGTCATAAATGACTTGGAGTTACTACAGGAAAGCTTTAAACAAAGAACAAGAGGCATAAACACAAAAATAACCTGAAGGTCATTACAACTTGACATCGGGATAGCTATAATGGAGGATCCATCTTTCTCAAAATTTAACGTCTGGAAAGTCAACCACAAAAGAGAAGTATAGTCTAGAACATGGCTAAACACCTATTTTTACTACAATCATCCTATTTCTGATACTAAATAGGTGCCTGAAGGTTCAAGTCCAATCTAAGGGCATATTTAACCCTAGTTTGATCCAGGCCAACCCAAAGCCACATTAGCCATCATGGCTAAAGTCTAAGGCACGCGCTAGACAAACCTAAGCTAAGGCCATAGATAACTACAACAAGGCAATCCTAATCCATACATAGACCATAAGAACAAAAACAACAATATAGAAAAGAGCAAGTAACACATTTCTCAAAAATACCCAAAATAAGGCTAAACAAATAAAATAATGATAGCAACAAGGATCATTCTAGTAAACCCAACCCAAATACTAGAAAATTACCATGCTAAAACAATCAACCATCCACATCTAAGATCAATCAGCCATAGCCTATCTTGATGCTGATCACGCGAGCTCTAAAACCTCTAAATTTGGGATTTTCTTTTTCGAGCAGCCTCTGAATGATTCCACTCTATTAAATTAGCAATCTAAGATCAACACGAGATAACTGATACCAATAATGCAATAAATAATCTCGAGCACAAAATTCTGTACAAATGGGCCAGTGGGACCCATGCACATAATCACAAAATTGGCTCTGTCAATAGGTCCTACATAGCTCAAGGAACATGTGCACCAATGTTGGGCACAATATGAGCTCAAACAAATCTCAAAACAACCCCATACAAAATTAGCTCAAGAAGACCTAATCTTAAGAGTAATATAGAGAAATTAACGATGACTTACAAGTCTCGAAGTGAGATTGATGACCCCTACAATGATTCTATTCTATTACCAGCTTAAACACTAAAATTACCAAGGAAATCTCAAAAAACAGAGCACACAAGCCTTCTTCTTCTCTATGAGAACAAAATAGAAGAGAATGATATATCATTGAATGACCTCTGGCCCTTCGAACCTAAAGTCATTGGAGCAACATCGCCTGTAGGTAAAAGGGCTCACAGGAGAGGAGGTCAATGGGACCCTTTGACTCCATGAAAATGGCCCAAATGTCGCTAGAGCAATCAATCTCCCTACGGACATCACCAGCCATCACTAGGGAAACTGGCGCACCACTAAAGTGACCCAAGCTCTGCGGAAGTGGTGGCACCAACAATTGGTGTACAACAGATTTGGAATAAAATCCCAAGTCTCGAATGAACTCTCAAGATTCGCTCGGGGACCAACCAATACAAACTGAATATGCTACCCAATAAAAAAATGATATTCCAAATGCAGCAGAAGTAGCAAAACTTCCCATGGAGGCCATTTCCATGAAAAATGGGTCCCACACCCTAAGCTCTATTTTAGTTAAACCATAAGGTAGTTCAAAATAAATTGAGAAGCCTCATAATCTGAACCAAAGGTTCTTCTACACTAAAATCAACATGTAGGAGCTAATGAAACCATCTGAATCACATTTTAAGATCGTTTGCCTGAAGTTTAGACTAAAGTCAAATATCTCAACTTCAGAAGCTCCAAAAGATGGATACTCGCATAAAAAGCAAACAAGCTTCCCAATGACTGTCCTGTTAGTCCCAAAAAGTCATTAATGACTTGGGGAAGCTATTAGAAAGCTCTAAATACCAAAAATATGGGGAAATGGAGAAAATAACCTAGAGGGTCATTACATGTGGTTAGTTCTCTCATAAATAAATATTTTGAGTAAAATAAAAATTGTTTGGAAACAAAACTATGCTATAGTAATTAAAAACTATTTTTAGTTTTCAATTACTAAGTTAAGTTTCTAAAAATCACAATCTTAAGAATTAATATGTTTACTCACACTGAAACTACATATTGCACTTTCAAGAAGAAAATCAATCTCTACAATAAAAAATCAGGTCAATATGAATTGAAGTAACAAAAAGTATTAAAAAGGGAATATATACAAAAGACATCATCTACAAAGAAGTGTTTGATAAGATATGATGATATTGCATATTTTTATAATGCATACTATATATCTAACCAACTTAATTAAATTGATCATGTTTGCAGGTTGAGAAAGTCAAAATGCTTAAACTTTAATTTGTTCTTCTTTCATATAAACAATTATCCAAAAATTTATATTTTTAATTATTAAATATAAAACTTCAAGGTGTAGGTACCAAGGCTTGGGGTGCGTACGGAATTAAGTGGTGGTACTCAAGAGGCTTGATGGATAGAAATGGAGTAGGTGTTTTAGTAGACTGGGACCATAGGTAACGTGTGTTGGAGGTTAGGAGGATCAATGATAGGTTTATGACAATTACACTAGTTGTTGGTGGGCTTATGCGCCTCACATGGGCCTAGATGAGGAGTTCAAAAAGCTCTTTTGGGAGGATTTGGATGAAGTAGTGAGAGGCATACCGAACTCTGATAAGATTTTCATTGGTGTGGATTTTAATTGACATATCAGTGCTGCTCCTATAGGCTTTAATGATGTTAATGGAGGTTTTGGTTTTGGGGAGAGGAATGGAGATGGAGTGTCACTTTTAGATTTTGCTAAATCCTTTGAGCTGGTGATTGATAACTTGTGTTTTTTGAAGAGGGAAAATCATTTGGTTACATTTCATAGCATGATAGCTAAGACTCACATAGATTACTACTCCTTCAGAAGGGTGATAGAGGACTTTGTAAGGATTGCAAGTTTTTTTCGAGTGATCTTACTGCTCAACATAGACTTTTTGTGATGGACTTGGAGATTAACAGGGATAGGAAGAAGAAGGCTCTTTATGATCGATCGAGGATAAGATGAGGTGGCTTGACCCATGCCTTTTGTTGGGAGATGGGGGATAAGTTGATTGGTATGGGGGCATAGAGTAGTAGTGGGGATGTGAACAACATGTGGGATAAGACTACTATTTGCATTAGGGAAGCAACAAGACTAAAATGGAATATTTGAAGTGCAAATTCAGTGTTGTGTTGGATGATGCAGACGTGGAAGTGAGGCTTGACTCACATACGATTACGAAGAGAAAAAGTTTGGAATATCTTGGATCTAGCATCCAGGGAAGTAGGGACATCGACGATTATGTCACACATTGCATTGGGGTGACATGGATGAAATGGAGGCATACCTCTTGAGTCTTATGTGATAAGAAGGTATCACATAAACTTAAAGGTAAGTTATACAGGGTGGTGGTTAAACTTTCCTTTTTGTATGGGGTATAGTGCTTGTCAGTCAAGAATTCACAAGATCAGTAGATGCATGTTGCGGAGATGAGGTTGATGAGATAGATGTGTGGGCATACTAGCAGTGACAAGATTTAGAATGAGATTATTCGAGAAAAGGTGGGTGTGTCCTATGTGCCGGACAAGATGAGGGAAGTGATATTGAGATGGTTTTGGCATGTGTATAAGAGGTGCATTGATGCTCCAGTGAGGAGGTGTGAGAGGTTTGATGTAAGTGGTACATGGAGGGGTAGGGGTAGACTGAAAAATTATTGGGGAGAGGTGATTAGACATGACATGGCATAACTTCATATTATCGAGGACATGAATATAGATAGGAAGGAGTGGAGGTCACATATTAGGGTAGAAGGATAGTAGGGGTAGTGTGTTGTCTTGCCTTGCGAAGGTTTAGTTCTTGTCGTAGGACTAGTCATGCCCTTGTAGTTCTTGTCATATGCTGTTTATTGCATTTCTATTATCATATTATTTTACTATTATTATTATTTCTCTCTTGTTGACTTTATACTTATTTTCTTTTTAACTATTGTGATTTCTTCATTGTTTTCTTATTCTTTTACTTGAGATTTTGATACACTTGAGCGAGGGTTTTTCGGAAACAACCTCTACCTCCACAAGGTAGTGGTAAGGTCCGCGTATACTCTATCCTCTATAGACCCAACTTTGT